>JAHLJT010000871.1:0-18612 GCA_031308135.1 Acheta domesticus
GGCCCTTGCGGTAGAATATCTGACGTGTCGATGCAGATGCGTGCGTTTGTTCTATGTCGTGGGGAACTAGTTTGAAGGATTATGCAAGGAAATGGGTGGAAGAAGTGGGAGCCTTTTCAAGTTTATCGATACGTAAATGATCATAAGTATCTGAACACGTGGCTGAAAACGACTTACCCGTTCGGTGGGGCCTTCCAACGGTAATGCCGGAATTCAATACGGTGGTGGTCCACCCCAAGCCTTGATGACAGCTTCCACTCTCGCAGGCATATTTTCAGTCAGATGCTGAAAGGTTTCGGGGGAATGGGAGCCCATTCTTTGCGGAATGCTGCTCTGAGGAAAGGTATCGATGTAGGTCGGTGAGGCCCTGGCACGACGTCAGCGTTCCAAAACATCCCAAAGGTGTTTGATAGGATTCAAGTCAGGACTCTGTGCAGGCCAGTCAATGACAGGGATGTTATTGTCGTGTAAGCTCTCCGACACAGGCCTTGCAGTATGAACAGGTGCTCGATCGTGTTGAAAGATGGAATTGCGATCCACAAATTGCTCTTACACAGTGGAAAGCAAGAAAGGTGTTTAAAATATCAACGTAGACCTATGCCGTGATAGAGCCACGCAAAACAACAAGGGGTCCCTCCGTGAAAAAACACGACCACACCATATCACCACCGCTTACTTTCGATCACTAGTGTATTTACTTCACAGGGAAAATTGCCTTTGCGCGAATCTGTGATGATTTCAACACTATAGGAATTAAGCTTAATGGAAAATTGGGGCCCTAAGGAAAGTATCTGAAATAATACAATGTCGTGTCTTGATAAAACATGAGGTTCTTGTTTGAAAAGCACCACCTAAATAGGAAGAACAAGTAAGAGTGGTTGAAGTTTATTGATCATTTTCGAGACAGAGAATGTAATATTCTAATACATGTTATTATCTCAAAATCTTACAGTTTGCAATGAACAAGCATAGTTTTGCATAAATGCTGAGAGCCAGATTTTGAGTGATATCACGGATACATAATAAATTGACCATATTGTTAGTGAATATCCAATAATTTCTGTTTTTGAATGGCTCTCAATGTGTTACCTCTAAATATTTACATTTTAGTCAACTAACATCATTATGTCGAGAAAAGGGCTCTTCCGATATAACTCTTGATATTAGTTGAGCAATTTGATTTACTTTAACTAGTATTTATTGATAAAGTGTTTGTATCGTAGACTTCAGATAAAAATTTTTGTTATTGGCGGTAAACGTGGTATTTCGAATTCAAACAACTAATAAAGATTCGTAAAGAAATTAAATGAATATACGATCCATACGTACTCCAACGGTACCTATACTCGTACAGTACCTTCTGATGTGAAACTTTCTGAAAAGGTACTGTAGATTCTTTGTCTATCATAGGTAATACCATGAGTGCTTTGGAAATTGGACTCGCGAAGCGAGGAGGGGATTTATCTGAGAATTTCCGAAGCACAAGTGGTATTTAACAGGACTATTCACGACGTGAAATTATATTCATCAGAGTTTTAAATAGCGCCAAATGTTGAAAATATGTTCGTGAGGTTATTTTATAGTACATACGCGGTTCATTGGACATCGACATAGCGATCGATATATACTGCTTCCAACGATAGATGAGTCACAATTTATGATTGGCCAGGAGGGAGAAGCGGTAAGAAAAGTGGGATAGAAAAAGCGATTAAATTTTTGAGAAACCCGCCCTGATTGGGGCATTTTGTACGTGTAGTTAAACACTATTGGTTTTAATTTCTCGAGTGGAGCACTCCTTGTTGACGGCGTTGGAAGTGGCTTGGGAGCACAGCCAGTTCCTTGAGCCGCGCGTGCAGGCGTGCCAACTTCACGTTCCATGAGTGTCACGTCCCAGGATGAATAGCTGGGCTTTGCTCCGGGGGCTTTTCTTAAGCCTCTTCGGTCACAGTAAACGGCACAAGTCAAGGAGGCGACGCGTGCGGTGTCATTGAGCATTTTCCCACTTTAAGAGCATTTGCAGAGGAACTATGACTTTTTTCGAAATTAATTACTGCAAGTGGAAATTAATTGATTTAACTAATTTATTTTTTGTCCGAAATTTTTGAAAAAAGTATCTCCCTGCTTGATGAACAACTAAGTGAAATATTTTAACATATTGTAATAACGTGAAGTTTAATTTGATGATGATAAAATACACATCTTCATAATTCATTTATTTTTTGTTATATTAAACATTTAGGAAAGAGTGAATATATACAAAATTCCTCTTTGTAGGCTCTTCCTTCTTACATTTAAAAAACTATTTTTTGGAATAATATTTATAATAATAATAATAAAATAATAATAATAATAATAATATAATAATAATAATAATAATTTTACTTTGGATTTTTTCTCCATCATTACCATAACAAATGCATCTCTCAAGTATGTCGAAAACCTAGAAAAATTTGATGTAGGATGTAAAATAATATGCAATAATACCACTTTAAGGCAACCACATTAATTACCTGAATTATACAAATTAATTGTTACATTTTTAATGATTAGAAAATGTTATCATATCTGCTGTATCACACAATTGCCGAGAAGCTTCAGGGGTACTTTT
Organism: Acheta domesticus; assembly: GCA_031308135.1. Lineage (NCBI taxonomy): Eukaryota > Metazoa > Arthropoda > Insecta > Orthoptera > Gryllidae > Acheta > Acheta domesticus. Next base: position 2,609 of record JAHLJT010000871.1, read on the forward strand.
GGGGGCAGATGGGAAGAGGAGGCAAAATTATCCTTCAGATACGTAATTGTTTCTGCAAATGTCACAACTATTGTTGGAGATTGTGTACATTAGTGAAGTGGAATACGAGGATAGGTGATTACTCATCGCTCAGTCCTAAGACTGTGCAGGAGGAACAGGCGCATTCCAGGGTGCTGGTCGGGCATTCGCAACGCCGCCGAGTAGAATTTAAAAAGTGAAAATAATGAAGTTGGAGGGGGCGGCGGGCGAGGGCGCGCAGGAGAGGCGGCCGCGTCGCCAGGTGGCAGCTTCACCCGAGGGGCCGCCGCCAGCGCCTCTCGTGAGCGCCTCTCATATCAGCGCCCGTGGGGAGCGCGTCACTCGAGCGGCCTCGAAGCCAGGGGGCGAGGGCAACGGCGGTGGAGGCGGGGACGAGGACGGGGGCGAGGGCGAGGACGAGGACGGGGGCGGAAGCGGCGAGGATGGCGGAGGCGGGGCCGGAGCGGGGACGATGGTTACGTGGGACATGTGCCGGGGCCGGGGGGGCGGTGACGGTGACGCGGACAATTGCGGAGGCGGAGGAGGAGGCGGTTGGCGGTGGCGGCGGGCGGCGTGCGCGTATCGCGGGCTATTAGTGCGGGGCCGCTAATAAGGGCCTAACAGGTAACTCATCATTATTGATATACCGCGCGCGTGCCCCTAATAGGCGCCCGGGCCCTCGCCCCCCCTAATGGGCCCTTTGGCTTCGACCCGCTTCCCCTGGCGCTCCACGGCCAAGAACGCCCCGAGCGCGCCACTGTCGCTGATTGCGAGCGCTAGAACACTTCCGGTGCCTCTGGTCTATAAACATCTAATCCTTAGAAAGAATAGAACAAACGTTGTGAAATCACGGCTAAAAATCCTGAAGTCAAAAGAAGTAAATCTATTACTTACATACAAAAAGTACTTTTCACACACAAACAGCAAAAGTACAACAACATGATTCAAACATTAAGCTGAAGATACAATACGCTGTGGGAATTTAAAAATAAAATACTAAACAAAAATAATACCATTCCTCCACTTATTACCAGCTCAGAGGAAAATATCTCACCTTTTGAAAAAGCAGAATGCTAGCAAAATATTTTGAAGATACATTCAAACCACAACGAATCACCCCCACACAACCAACACCAATCACAGAGATATCAATATTTCCTTATTATAATGTACCCTTCAAAATCAGATTCACATCCCCAGAAAATAGCAAACAAAATAAAAAACACTTCCTAAAAAAAGAACCCCAGGACGTGACAGAAAAATAACAAAATCCTAAAAAATCTACCAACCCATGCCATAACATACTTAAATAATATTTATAACTCTTCATGAAGAACAGGATATTTCCACTTTGATGGAAACACTCTATAGTTATACCTATAACAAAACTAAATAAAAATCCATCCAAAGTAGAAAATTATAGACCAATAAGCTTGTTATCCCCCTTATCAAAAATTCTAGACAAAATCCATCAGAAAAGATTCAATAATTAACTCAACAAAAATGACATCAATTGAGATTCACAGAAAAGTTATCAACCACATTAATTATTAAGAATAACACTACATATTCATTCAGCATTCCAAAAAAAACTCATACTATATCAACCTAACAAGACATTTCACAAGCATGACACAGTGTGGCATGAAGGTCTCTAGTACAAACTTAAAATCAATGGCACCACCAAATACTTCTCCAATATCATCAATAGCTTCATAATCAATAGAACTTTTTCAGTTTCAGTAATAAACACTCTGAAACCCCAAACAAAATTTCACTGAAATTCCTCAGGGCTCCCTATTTATCTTTACACTGATATCCCTACAACACACAATCAACATAGCACAATTTTCAGATGATACAGCATTGTATTATTCTAGAACATCACTTGGCGTATTAAGAAATACAATACAACAACATCTAAACCAAATCGATACTTTGTCAGACAATGAAAATAAATTAAACCGATCTAAGTCAACAGCAAAATCTTTTCATTAATAACAATTTCAACATCACGACCTCTCACACTGAGCAATAACACCATTCCTTGGGCTCCACAAAACAAAACAGTGAGATATCTAGGACTATATTTGACCACTAAACTTAATTTTTAAGAACATATAAACATTAAATACATCAAACAAAAGTTAAACTCATCGAATTAAAAGCCATTAATAAACATCCGCAGTAAAATAACAATAGAAAATGACAAACATATCTATATCTATCTATCTATCTATCTATCTATATCTATATCTATATCTATATCTATATCTATATATATATATATATATATATATATATATTATACACGCCATAATAGACCCCTAATGCTCCATGCCTGCCCTGTCTGGATTAATTCAGTAAAACCAATATACATAAATTACAGGTCACGCAGAATAAATTCCGCTACATATAGAAAAAATGTGTATTTTATAATATGATTCTTTGATCCATACTCGAAGCACACACATTTCTGACTCATAACCTTCCTTATTTTCTCAAGATAGATTGACACATCGGTCAAATATGTCACTGAAATGTCAAAAAGAAAAACAAATCTCTCAGATATTTTTATCTTTCTTTTGGGAGTGTGAATTTTATTTGTCACATTTGCGGCCAATCACAATGTAATGTTCATGCGAGGTGTGCGCACGAGGTAATTCAAATGCCCGCGCGACGGCCGTGGAAACATGGACAACGCCTCCTACTAGAAGAGTGCTGCCTGACGCAGCCGACAGAGGCTTGAGAATAAACAGGAGCTTGGTTCAGTGTGGTTAGGGGAGGGGGTGATTGGGAATGAGGTGGCAGACGGAGTTTTTTCTTTTTTGGGGTGTGAAGGGACTCGCGGAAGAAACATGGAGGTACGTGCGACGCCAGAAAACTTGTGAGTAATTTGACACAGTTGGTGGAACTCTGGTCCCGTATTTTGGCATGCGCGTGTGCAGGTAGTTGAATTAACTGCCTCTACTAATGGAAATGTATTAGAAGGTGGAACGTATAGACACCAAGCATTGGTATGCATTTAGTTTGCATCGCAATGTGTAACCACTGGCAGTAAATGTTCTGTGGATAGGTTTCTATTTTTTTTGCACACAGAAAGTCTCTCATTATGGTACACGTACTTTGTTCACCGGGAAGCAGAAGGGAAGTCTGTGGACGTGGTTGGAGTTAAAATTTAGCTTGGACACCAGACATTCTAGATTAATTTAAAGGTTTTAATGTCCAGTTTACCTTTTGAGGGGGATGCTCAATGTCCCAACAGGGTAATATTTTATTAGATGAAACCTTTTTGTTTTCCTATAATATGATGAAATGCATAATCTACTGAATGTTATTGAAATCCAGATGTATTTTTTGAAGAAACTTATTTGAAAAGATTTGATGTGAAAAATGGAAATTGGTAATGTGTTGAATTGAGATTGCAATGGATTGAAATGTAATATGTGTCTATTCTGATGCAAAGTTTTCCTTTTTGAGGATGACTGCATAATTTGTTGGTATTTTTTTGGTATGTTCCCTGCTTATAATCATTATTTCTGGGAGATGTCAGTGATGTCATAGAATTGGTGTGATTTCGAATGTTTTGTTTTTTGGCTTACAGGTGTCAATTAACCCGAATGTCTGTCAGTTCAATTGTATACGTGTTTTTTAAATTATGGTACTCAATAAGTATTTTGTGTAATTTTGCTACATACAAATTCGCCCGCTACGAATTTACTGCGCTTCGTGAACGTAATTGAAGAGGTATTTTAAGGCAGTTGGATTCTACGAAAGTTAGAATATGTATTATATTATTTCAGATTGGTTTGTTAGTTTCTTATATTGGAGCTTTTTTGTACGTTTGCAAATTAATGTTTTAGAAATTGTTTAAAATCCATTTGAAATATATGAAATAAACATTGCTAGCCGTCAGGGAATATCAGATTGGAATGCAAGAATGGCATTGGGCGTCGCGCTCGCGAATTTCTGTGAATTACGCCTATTGTCGTGACATGACTTAGCTGTATGAAAAGGAGTTATAATTGTGAATTTTTTGTTGACATTTGCTTGAAAATATTTAGTTTTCGCACCAAATAGTCTATCATTTGTAATGATTTTACAAAAAATTACGCCTGAGATCTCTTTAATTTCCGAGAGAAATTTTGGTATAAATTGTATTATATTACCATTACTAAAGGCGTGAAAGTACATGCTGTTTCAATACGACTAGTTTTCGTTTCGATTGTTGCAGATTTGTAGATCCTTATGCAAGTATTCTTAATGGCTCATTAAATGTAGAAATTAATATTCAGTCGCAAGTGATGATCGACCTCTCAACTTATCTTTGCTGTTCCGCTTCGTCTTTTGCCCGTAATTCAGAAGCATTGCATTTGGAATTCCCGTCATGTCTTTCCTAGCTTGAGAAGCGTAATTACTTGTAGAAGTCGAGATCATTAATCTCTGATGCTGTGCATTTATCTTAAGGAGTTTCACTGCATTTCTTCCTTCGTTCAGAGCAAGACTAACAATTCGTTGGAAATCTTCCAGAAATGCCATTCATTTGTGCACATTTGTTATAAAGATTAACGTAAATTATTGTTACTATCAGGTCGTTTCTTAGCTATGTACATTGGAAAGAAATGCCTAAAACCTGGCCAAAATTAGAAACAAAGTTTAAAGTTGAGAGTTTTTAACTCTTAGGTTGTCTACCCTATGGGGGGGGTATGAAATCCCGTGCGTGCGAACGCCCGGAACTTACAACGAAGCTGTTTTCCAGTGTCAAACATAGGACTCTATTGTGTTTACCGCGTCACCCAATCCGGACGGAAATTTTAGCGCGAAGCTTGAAGGCAAATATGTTTGTTCTGTTGAAATAATGCTTGAAATTTTAAAATGGAGCATGTAATAGAAGGCGTGTACTTAATTAAAAGCCCTGGTTTCTTTATTTTTTCATGTTAAACATGTTTTTTTTAATGAGTGTTCGTTCCGGTGAATCAGAAAATTTATTTAAAAAATGAATGAAAATGTAGAGATACGTTACAAATCCCACAACATCCCTCGTTCATTCATATTTCTTGATGATATTTGTTGTATTTACTTCACGATCATTCTATAAAATCGTGCGAATTGGCAGGAAATCGATGAGACCCGTTTATAGCGGTAGCTGCAAAATCCTGTTTTTTTTCTAATTTTACTGAAAACTTATTTAAAAGTATAAAATACGGCCCTTATCTATAAAAAAATGTATAAATCCATATTCATGGCATGGAAAGGACAACATATTAAACAAGTATAGGGGGAATACAACTTTCTCTTCCAACATGTACCGCTTACCTTAGAAAACCAATAGACAATATCACCGAAAAAATCCAGAGCAGTCGATTGAAATCTTATGAAACAATTAGACGAAGGCAATTTGTTTTATTTGTTGCATTTATATGTTGCAGAGTTAATTTGAACATTAAAAAAGTGTTTCAAAAAATTGAACTTGAGTATGTCAAGCATGCGATGAAAAACACAAATTTACACTGGCTGTCTAAATAGTTATTTATGATACGAGTTGTGAAAATTGCATTTTCTTTGGCGAGAAAGAGATGTTGCGACACGAGTCAGACAGACCGAGTAGCGCAATACTACGAGAAAAACAAAAACCTTTTACCATGTGTTTCATACAATATTTTTTTGTCAGCCAGTACTTACTTTCAGTTTATTTTAATGCAAATATCATTAATTGTTACATGTTACATTAACCCTAGATTACAAAGGCTTTCTGTAGCAAGAGTTACTACATGGCGAATCTGACAGAATATTTTGGTAAAAATAAAAAAAAACAACTCATTTTTACAATGTAGCACTAAATTTAATGAATTGAACATTTGTGATAAGGAGTGATGAATTGCATTTTAAAGAGTTTTATAAATCTAAATGAGTTGACTCTCACAGCAGACACTTGCTTGGTACTGTACACACATGGCTTTTGAGAAGCGTCCATAGAAGTACCTCGTCACGCGACTTTTGTTATGATCGCCATCGTCCCATTATGATTGTTAAAATGTTCAGAACAAAACTTAAATGCTACGAGACAAGGATTTTGTATTAGTATTTACTATATTAGCAAATAAAGCACTAAAATACCATGACCTAACTACACAAAGGTGTAGTGTATTGGACGAAGAGTGTTAAAATGCTGTGTACCGATGGGTACAATGATGTCTATTGTACTAGTTTGTCGCACAATGAAGTACACTGAGTTGGAAAACGGGGAGTGAGGGAAAGGAGGTAGGGTAAGCTTTCGACACTAGTTGCGTCGTCTGACAGACGACACTTTTGTAATCTAGGGTTAAAGCAGTTTGTACGCGATCAGAAGAAAGTATTTTATATATTTGCATTCTTCCAAGTTTTTCCAAAAGTCATCCGCCATTTTGAATTTTTATTTTTGACATCATATTTAGGGAGGTCGAAAACACCAATATAAGCCTCAATATTGCCATTATATTTGCATTTTGCATAAGATATTGAATTTTAATCACGTTTTAAGGCATTTCATGTCACTGTGCAATGCTAAATCAACAATTCGTTTTGTAAAATGCATGATTTTTCCTTTGATTACGAAAATGTTAATATGTGAGTTACAACAAAATTAACAGTACGTGAACCTTTTGGGTGAAAAATTACGTTATATGTGCCAACTTGCATGGACATCGGTCGCACGGTATCGGAGTTTACCGCTCTTAAATACTATACCAACATAAAGATTAATCATAAGTAGAGTATACCCTGCTTATTAAATAAATTCATCTGATAACGATAACGACGGGTACGAAACGACCTGATCTTGCAAACTTTTCATTTGCACCGTGATTTAATTATTTAAAAATAAATTATCGAGAATAAATATTATTAGTATTGAAGCAGTCGTTCTGTAGTTTTTCAGTTATTTATTTAAATTTTGTAAATTAATTTTTAAGATAATCTATTTAAATGATAAAATGTATGTTCTTTTCAGGACCTTTTTTCCGTTTCACTATTGATGTGATCGTTTCCCCGTTTCTTTATATCACACTTTGCGTTGTCCAAACTTGAATGATCACCAAATAATCATTTCAACAGCAAATGTAAAATGAGCTTTAATACACCCTAGGACTCAGTATCTTTATTCTGTAGGTAATATTGGACTAGGGATTCAAAATCTTTTGTTTCTAGTGGCTACTTTGCTGTAATTCAGATATTTATATCTTATACACCTTTCTGAAATATCGGATGCATGTGGTGGAAAATATGGATCTTAGGCAATCATCTTAGGAAATGGAAATAGTAACTTGAATCTGAACTCGCATTCTAATTTAGAAAGTAATATTCCGTGTAGAGCAGAGCACTCTTTAGATAAAATTTATTTCATACATTTCTTCTTCGATATTAAATCAAAGAACGCGAAAGAAAAAAATTAAAAGAGTTTTATGGTAGGAAGCGTCAAGGAGGCAGCGTCAGAAGCAATCCGCGTACTGGTGAAGGTTAGCGCAAGTCGGTCTTTTTACGAGAAGGCGCGAAATCAAGAATCTTCGTGGAAGTTGCCAGTGCCAGCCGAGCACGCCAACCAGCCACGAGGTTGTCGCGTTGCCGGCAGAGAGCGTTGGCAAGGCGGCGACGTGGCAGTGTCGTATCTCCGACGCGCCAGAAATCACCGACTTTTTACGAGTGGGCAAATAGAAGGCTCCAGAAAATTTAATAATCTTTGGCGTAATACAGAGGCGACGTCTTCTCCCCCGCACGCTCGACGCGATTCTTTTATTCGCGTCGTATTTCCGAGAGAAAGGACGTTAAGATCCTAAGAGAAATACTTCATAACCCTTGTCCCCTTGTGTCAGAGGGCGGAGGGAAAAAAGAGAATGGAGGAGAGGCGAACGGAGGTTAGCGAATTTGCTAAGATATTAACCAATGAACAGAATGTTGAAATGTGGACAATTTATTTGTTTTGTTAAAGTATTAAAATATTCTGTATAAAAAAGGGACAACAGAAAGACCGATTTTTAGCGGTGAGTATAATAACAGTAGCTGTAATAATTTGAATGAGCAAAACACTTTTGTTAAATAGCATATACAGATTCTTCACTAGTTCTGATATTGTTTTCTACTAGGCGATTCTTTACGAGTTTGAGTTCATAGAGCTGGAGATTGGTGCTTACTGGTACTAGTCGGTAGAAAGCTATATTTATTAGGCTTCTTTTTTGTTTCTTATTCGTGAATGTTTGACTCTCGAACTTTTAAAATTGTCTTGTTAAAATCATCAAGTCAAGATATGCCAGTGAACTCCATTTGTGCTTTGTTGGAGGTAAGTTGGCAGTAGCATTTGACAGGTTGGCACTATTTCCTTGAAAGTGTCGAAGAATATCAATGACAGAATGAATTATTTTTCAGCCTTTTTTTATGTACACAAAAAATGCAATAAATTTTATACTGAATGATTTTTTAGAACTACTGAGACAACTGTAGCTTTCTTGGTAGTTTCAAAATTGAGTTTTTAAAAATTAGTTCTAATTTTTTTTAAATTGATTTTTACATCTATTTTAGTACGAAATTCTTTTTGTCTTTTTTGAAACATTAAGTCACTTTATTAATTGTTTAAAGTTCGTTCTAAAGAGACTTGAACCTATCATAGACGAGCGAGGCAAAGGTGCAAGCCACTGTGTCGGTAGTGGCCACTTAATATCATGTTAGAGTCCAGAAATGAACAATGAAAATACATTCATACTTTATGTTTCATTAGTTGTGTGGGGCACAATTTCGTTAGCTAATACGATCATTGCACTTTCGTAAGTAACGTGAAATGTCAGCTACCATTGTTTCCGCCCGATCGCCTGAATTGTAATTATGTAAATGCAAATATTTAAAAGGTTAGGCCTTATGGCCTGATCCACGCCAGAAATAAGACTAATAATAATAATAATAATAATAATAATAATATAATAATAATAATTTGAGTAAGAACTTGTCTAAACTCCCCGGTAATTCAAAAGACTGGAAGTGCAAGAAATTGCTTTATTTGGAAAAGCCCACATTTTGCGTAAAGTACTGTAGAGGCACTGTAGTCACCACATCCCACCGGATCTGCTCCTTAGGTAGCTGGTTGCAACCTGGAGTAGATTTTATATTCAGCCGACTCATAAGATCTTTAGCCGTGATGTAATGAAAAAATAACCCGGGAGTGCTCGCAATGTATCTGTGAGATACAAGCCGCAGTAAAATTCAGATCCTGAATTATTGCGTTGCATTTGTCGTCTGATATTTCATGTATTCCTTCACTGTACTTTTCTGAGAACGCCTGGCAGTCTATTTTCATCCTGTCAATGAATCACTTCCCGTGAGGATGTTGAAACGTGATCGCTGCGCTGCGCGATATCTCTCAGATACATTGCGGGCACTGGCGTGAGTGCTTTTTGAGCTCCCGACGCATACGGTGCGAATCATGGCCTCGCGCAAAGACAGATTTGACTTGAATAATTCAGATGATGTTGATATGATAAGGAATATAATTTTGTGCAACAATGATAGTGATTACGAGGATTGTGATTCTTCTGACACTGATTGTGAGGATTACGTGGAACAAAGACAAAGTGATTCTGAGACTGATCAAAGTATTGCGGACGAAAGCGATTTTCATTCTTTTGAAGGTTTCTATTTGGGTAAGTTTTTTCTTCTCGTGAGGTAGTCGTTATATAAATAATGCTTGAAATGTATGCTTGTTTCCCTAGGCAAAGATATGATGACGAAGTGGTTCAAGAATGCCCCATCAAAAATTTCAAAAAGAAGCCTCACAACATCGTCACGCACTTACCTGGAGTTAGAGGATTAGCAAAACAATCTAAATCAGTACTAGAATGTTGGAATTGCTTTTTTACTGAAGAAATGTTAGAAATGGTTGTTCAGGAAACCAACAGATTTATTGAATCTGTAAGAAATTCATACGGTAGGGAAAGAGATGCCAATAGCACAGATGCTGTAGAAATAAAAGCATTTTTTGAATTGCTTTACCTGGCTGGGGTTCTAAAAAGCAACAAACAAAATGTTCAAGATTTATGGGCCACTGATGGAATGGGTGTCGAGTTATTTAGATTAGTAATGACAAAAAAACATTGTCAATTTCTTCTTAGGCACATAAGATTCGATAATAAGGCCACACGTATGCAAAGGAAAGAGATTGATAAATTAGCTGCTATACGAACGTTATTTGATGCATTCATAAAAAGATGTAAAGAATGTTACTCTGTAGGACAAAATGTAACAATTGATGAAATGTTGCCGTCTTTCCGTGGAAGGTGCAGCTTTAGACAATACATTCCATCCAAGCCGTCTCGTTATGGCATAAAAATGTTTGCTTCAGTGGATTCAAGAATCCATTACCTGCACAACCTAGAAGTCTATGTGGGGAAGCAGCCCGACGGGCCGTTTTCTTTGAGTAATTCCCCTTTCGATGTTGTTATGAGATTATCGGAGCCGCTTCATGGAACTGGAAGGAACATAGTGGCTGACAACTGGTTCTCAAGTGTGCCTCTTGTCCAAGAACTAAAGAAGAAGAAATTATCGTTTGTTGGCACCATGAAGAAAAACAAGAAGGAACTACCAACACATTTTATTGCTGGGAAAAATCGCAAAGTATGTAGCTCAGTTTTCGGGTTCAATGAAGATGGAACTTTAGTGTCCTATGTTCCGAAAAAAAACAAATGCGTTATTTTGATATCAAGCATGCATTATGATGACAGGATAGATGAGAGCAGTGGAGAAAGTATGAAACCCGATATTATCACTCATTACAACATGCACAAAGGAGGAGTTGACACTCTTGATGAAATGATTGCGTCTTACAGTGTTGCAAGATGTACTAGGAGATGGCCCATGGTCATATTCTACACTATCCTTAACATTTCAGCAATTAATGGTCACATTATATATTTGGGTAATAAAAATAAAATTATGAACAGAAGGAATTTCATCAAAGAGTTGGTACAGTCCCTTACCAAAGAAGAACTACAAAGGAGAGCTCAAAAGTCAAGGGGCATTCCTACAGCACTTCAGGTAGGCAATATTATTTTCTCCCTTGTCTATAACAAGTGACAATTTAGAAAATACAATCATATGTTCTCTCTAGGACCGATTGTCGCAATTTGTTCCCAAAGAAACAGCAGATGTGCAGGAGACGTCTGTAGGAAAAAGAAGAAAATGTGAGCCTTGCAAAATGGAAAAAAGACAAAGATTATCTAAATATTTTTGTCAAAAATGTAACATTTATGTTTGTTTGGAACATGCAAAAATCATTTGTAATAATTGCATTTAATATTATTAAAAAAATACTTAATATGATTAATTATTTCGAAGTGTATTTCGTCAAATTTCACTTTTCCTACCGTAATTATTTTACAAGTTGTAAGAAGTGTAGGATTCATTAAAAATAGCTTTGGAGGGAATGTACAAACTAAATAAAATACATATTTTAGTTAATAGAGCTTTAGATCACTCGAAATCAACAGACGTTTCCGCTGTATCTGTGAGATACATTGCGAGCACTGGCGTGAGTCAACCTATTGCGAGCACTCCCGGATAATAATAAGTAATTTTATTATTATTATTACATAGAAAATTTTTGAGTTTCACAAAATAGTACTCTCCAAGCTCCAAAACACATTTGAGATCATGGTGACACTATCGTTGCGTTGATTAGACTAAGACTCGTGTGGGAAGTTCGTCGGGTCGTGGAGTCGTGTGACACATGTAGAAAACTCGAGTGCCACCAATCCTTTGTTCCAACCCTAACTGCACAACACGTGTTATTCAGTATTTCTTGTAATTTCTCAGTGATTATTGCTTCCGTCCGTCATTCTTGAAATTTGCTTTGTTTGTGTGCAATGAGATGAAATAAATTGATATTGAAAGATGACTTGGAGAGGGGCTGTTGTAAATAAAACTTTTTCATTATTAAAAATGTGCAGCAGAGTCATGATGATTAGTATCAATCCAGACATTTGTGAATCACTCATTAGCTTAATAAATTAATACAATTCTTCAAGAAAGGTTATATTGATGAGTTTCCGTATATATAATGGAGAAAGCCTTGTATACTCATGGACATATTTATGAATTATTAGCGAATTGCAGCGCAATGTGTCGAGGAAAGAACCCCGATAACATTTGGTAAACGTAGAAATGTGATTTTGGTGTACAGCTTCTTTGAAATCAATTACGGGAAAAATAGCTTTTATACCAGTTCGAGCAATATTCAACTTTAATATAAGAGTTGTGGGTGAATATATAAACTTACATTAATACCAAATATCACAAACCACTCTACATAAAACACGTAATCAGCGTAAATGTTACAATATAATCCTCATTTACTTGAAGTGTCAATTTAAGCTTGAAATCACTCTGGGTAAAAGACTTTTTTCCCCAGTCACTCACTTAGGTCGATTTCCTCGAAGAATACCGGATGCGCAAACGACGTGCAAAACCGTCCGAGACGAGGTCGTCGGTCGGCGCGCGCGCGGAGGAGATAGCAAGCGGCGAAGGTAAGGGCTCGGAATGGGGCGGGGGGCGAATCGGGGACAAGGCAGTCGGGCGCTTAACGCACTCGCGTCATTGGTCCGGATGGGAGCCTGCCGACGCGGCGGAGATTGGAGCGAGCATCGGAAAGCCATAGCTTCCTTCGCCTGCGCCGCTCGCTGAACGTCGCCCGGCACCTTCCCCCCACCCCCGCCCCGTCGCTCCCCGCCCCCCCCCCCCGCGTCGCGATGATCGCCCCGCCGCCGTCGCGCGGACGGCTTCGCTCTGCCACGGCTTCCTCGCGCTCAATCCCCGCGCGTCATTAACCCGCACAGCCCATCGCCCCTCCTCGCCAACACGCTGGCGTTTTTCGCCTGTTCCTTTACTCCCTCGGGTGCCGTCCCCAACACTCCCTTCACCAAACCGGGAGAGGTGGCTCAGTGCATCAACTGATGTCATTGCAGTCCCTCTGATCGGGAGGTCCTAGGGCTCCACTCCCCATGGCGGCAGGACTTGTCAGCTAGGCCGAATTCACTCGCCGTCTGGAGGAGAATTCGAGTGGCCGGTTGCGCCGATCGGTAGTTTTTCCGTCGTTTCTCCAATCAACACCAGGAGAATGCGGAGCAGTTCCCTAACGGGCCACGGACCGCGCGCGATCATGCCTTCCTCTTCATTGTTCTATCCTCACCCCTTACACCGACACACACACACACACACACAAACACACTAACATGCACTACACTACCACACGTGCCGGGAGACTGGTCGGGGGCTTAGAGCTTGTCCCGGCTGGGGCGGTGCCCCGCTGGTGGCAGATACCTGTTTGGGCAAGTCGACGGTATTCGGCGCCGGATCTCACTGTCCAGTGGGGAAAAGATCACTGCCATCTCCCCGATGAAAAAACACTCACTACACTTACGAACTAATGACTTAAGTAGTTGACGCACCCGGAATCACGAACAATCAAACAACCCAGCTCCTTCCAACCATTCCTTTGTTCCCCACCTCGCCACACACTGGCGTTTTCGCCTGTCCCTTTACTCCCACGGGTTCCGTCCCCAGCACTCCCTTCGTCAATTTGCCACCTCGCAGACCTGCCATTTCATGAACACTCCCTTTCAAACTTTCCACACTTGCCCGCCGTTGCACTTTCCAACTGTATATTTGTCTGATCTATTTCAGAGAAATATCACAGATCCACCTGTTCACCGTCCGACACCTTCGATCGGACCTTCGGACTCACCATTCCCGCGACCTACCCTTGCTACGAGTCACTCCGTCACCACTTCTTCAACACACCGCTTCTTCGAGACACAACTTTGCAGTCACACCACTTCCTCGATACATCACTTTCCTAATCATTTTTTTTTCTGATCTGCTAACACCGCGATTTTTCGCGTCGGTGGTTCCCAATTCCCACACACGGCACTTTGCGACAAACCACCTCCTCGGCCCTGCCGACTAGCCTCCTCTCTGAACGACTGTCATCCCACCACCACCCACCTCCTCCCCAACTCTTCCAACCATCATCTTCATCAATCATTTCTCTATCGGCCGTCTCGCCTTGTACGCCATTTCCGTGATTCCACCCCTTTCTCCTCGATCGCTCGCCCAGCCATCCTCAGCCATCCCCTCCCATCCCGTCCCGTCCCATCCCTTCCAATTCCATCCCATCGCATCCTATCCCTCCCCCCCCATCCCATCACATCCCATCCCTCTCCCAACCCATCCCATCTCATCCCAACCCATCCGATACCTCTCATAACTCCCACAGCTTCCATCCCATCCCATCCTATCCCTCCCCTCCCATCCCATCCCATCCCATCTCATTTCATTTCATCCCAACCCATCCCATCACATCTCATTTCATTTCATCCCACCCCATCCCATTCTATCCCATCCCTCTTCACCATCCCATCTCATCCATCCCATCCCACCACCCCTCCGCTCCCTGCCAGCATATCCCATCCCACCCAACCCATCCCATCCCATCCCATCCCATCCCATTCCATCCCATCCCAACCCATTCGATTCCTCTCCTACCTCCCATAGCTTCCATCCCATCCCATGTCAACGCTTCCAGCCACGCCCGCGCCAGTGTCCCCGCGCGCCGCTGAGCGTTCGCCGGTCGTTTTTGTCGACCCGCCGCACGGGCGCGTTTTGTCGCTTGACGGGGCTGACGAGCGCTCCGCCTCCAGGTGATTCTTCTCGTGGCGCAGGACGTTGGAGGGCAAGCGGCATTAGCCACGACAGCTGCTCGATATCGCCCCTTTTAAAGGGATTAAAAAGTTCCGAGCTGGAATCAATAAGTTATTACGATAGACGCTGCATGCCGTTGAACTCCTTTCGTGATTTGATGAAAGGTCCTAGATTTAATCTGAAGCGCTCCGAGTTTTCCTTAACTCATTGAAATAGACGGTTTTATCTTTTATTTATTCAGTGCAAGAGTGCGTCCAAACAAAGCTTTATAATAAGGTAACACTAGTTTTAAGAAGAGTACATCTATAATAATAAGTGGTTCATTGTAATTTTGCAATAATGGTGAATTTTGTTTCATTTTTGGATGACGTCTTTTTTTCAGCGTGAAACGAAGCGTATTGGATCTTTAGAAAATGGCCAATTTTTAGAATATTTAAGTCAAAACATTATCATTTTTAGAGAATCTATAAAAATTGTGTCGATAAATTAAGCGAAAGACTTGAACAAACTTAGTCATCCTCTTTGAATTTAAACCACCCAGCGTTTTTTTCTTGTGAAACACTGTCGCCAACATACATTACACACTGCAAGTACCTCGTCGCCGCTTCACGGAGCACCACCCTGTCAGCAAATAATCCGCTCTCATCCCCAGAACCGAAGGCGGCTGACAGCGGTGGGTCGCGCCGCGTTGACATTCGCGCTAATTAAATGCATTTCAAAACCGAGCAGATTGGGGGCACGTGCTAGGCGGACGTAAAGGCTAGAGCGGAGGCAGAGGACTCGATGTGAGGTTGGAGACGTGCGGCGGAAGCTGATGGGGGAGAACGAAGGCCAAGGCTGGAACGAATGTAGAAACGAGGTTGAAAGAAGTCAGGGTGGAGGGATGAGGTGGAGTAAGCGTTGACGCAAATGGGGTTGATGCGGAGGGGTGAGCCGGTTGTGCTGGCAGATGAGGGGTTGATGGCGACTGATACAGGGTTGGGGTGGGATGGAAGCGTTGGTGAGGGGAGAGGAGGATGCGAAGCGAGAGTGAAAGGAGATTGGGAAACGAGGCGGAAGAAGAGAGGGAAGATGTAGGTGAAAGATTTAGTTCGGGAAACGAGACCCGAGCGGGAATGGAGATGGGGACAGTTGTGAGTGAGATGTAGGGACTAGATTGGGAGTTGGAATTGCGGGTTGAAAGCGGGTAGAGAGGTAGAACTTTCGAGGGTATGGTCGTAGGCGGGCGCGGAAGTGGGAGCGATAGTGGAACGGAGACGAAAGAGACGGTGGCG
>JAHLJT010000873.1:0-11471 GCA_031308135.1 Acheta domesticus
TATCATTTTTAATTGAATTTGGAAATTCTGGTTTTGAGATATTAGATCAGGAATTGACTCAAGTTGATGTTTTTGTTTATGTTTTATTTACGTTGTCTTGTATTGAAATTTCCCTTGAAAGGAGCAAATCACTGGATTATGTCCGAATCTAGATCCGGGACAACTGTTTGGTAGTTGGGAAGTTTATTCCTTGAGAGATTAATATCTAAGATATCTGGGTGATTCTATTGTTGTAAGGGTAGTGAGTTGTTCATTGGGTGCGTGTATATCTAGATTGTTATTAGTTATTAGTTGTAACAGCTTTCTACCATGTGAGGAGGTAGAATTGCATTTCCAAGCTATATTTTTACTATTTAAGTCCCCTATTATAAGAACTTTCGAATGCTTCTGGAAAATATTTTTATAGATGTCTTGAGGGAATGGGTAGTTAGGTGGTTTATAGGCCACACAATCACTGTTTCTCATTATTTACGTAAGTTACAATTGCTACGGTCTCTAGCATTTGTCAGATGGAATGTCTATTTGAAAATGTTTCGTACTTTTGTGAATTAAGATTGCCACTCCTCCCGAAGCACAGTGCGTTAATCTATCGTTTCTGTATATTGCATATCCATTAACTTTAAATTTTTCCCCAGGCAATAAATGGGTTTCGGTTATGCAGGCAATTTTATTTTATTTTCATTTAAGAAGTGAATGAATGATTTGTTTGGCGTTTTATGCCATTGGCATTCCAGTTTAATAACCTCATATCATCATTATTATTATTTAATGCCATTAATAAGAGCAGGAACTAACGATTGAATCATTGTTTGTAACTGAGGAACAATTATTGCTAATATTTGATTTACTATTGTGCTAATTAAATTGCAATTATTAGCATTATTGGGGCTTTGGTTTCTCCAATTTGAATTTGGATTTACGTAACTTTGAGAAGGCAAAGGCATATTTACATTACTCAGCGGGGGAAGGTTTGAATGTTATCAACTGGTGGCGGCCTCACTGAAGGTTGCCTACTCCCAGTGGTTTTATCAGAAGTTTGAGCGTTGTAATGGTCTTGCCACTGCTTTCGTCCTCTTTCTGCCTCTTTGAATTTTTTGCAGCCACGATAATTCGCTGTGTGGTTTTCACCACAGTTACAACAAATAGGTTGTTCTCGTTTTGATCTATTACATTGTGAATAATGATGTGATCCATCACAACGAACACATCTTGGATTTAGTTTACAGTTAGCTTGGGTGTGTTTGAATCTCTGGCAACGCTTACACTGTATTACCTTGTTTGGAGCGCTTCGCATCCGTACTTTAATTACAGAATGGAATATTTAGTTTCATTAAATATTGATTTAGCATGTTCAGTATTCATTAAATCTACTGCACAGGACCATAGAGGTTCTCTATTTTACTATATAGCCTTGTTACGCCAGTTACTGGATACGTAAGCCTTGCTAATTCGTCAAATATTTCTTTCTGAGAGTAGGCTACAGGTATACCATGAATTATAACTGAGAGCTTAGAATGATAGGGTCTCTGAAGGAATGATATTGTATATTATTTCCATCACAAAATTTTCTATAACCTCTGTAGTCTTCAATTGTTACAAAGTTCACTTGGTAAAAATCTTTTTGGTGTTTAATAGTAAACTCGTTTTTGGCTACTTTTTTAAGTCATTAACTAGAAGTAGATATCCATAGTTGTTAACATTATGAATGAATATTGGTGGAATTTTTACAGTTTTATCACTTACAAAATTATCACTATTGTCTAAATTTCGAAGCAAATCATAGCGTGAACTTACTGGTACGTTGTATCTAATATTCTCATCTGAACCATGGTCAATGCCAAACTTTTTCTCTTGTTTGAGTCGGAGCACGCATTTCCGTTTGAACTCACGTTCTGTGATGCGTTTTCTGATGTTCACCCACTGTTTGTGGAGGTGGTGATGGTGGTGGCGGTGGTGGTGGCGGTGGTGGTGAAAAGACGCCCACTGATGGCGATGGGAACGCCTGTCCGTAGAATTCACCGCCGTTTGGATTTTCATTGATCACTTCCATTGACTGCACAATTAACCCTGAGGTTTCAAGTAGCCCCCCAGTGGGGGCACTTTCCACACTCATTTTAACGGATGAATCGTTGCACTATGTTGGTTGTTGTTGCTTTACTTATAGAACAATACAGAATATCACTCAATATCACTGCTGAGAAACACTGTTGAATCACATCGCACAGTCACCTCGGTCACCGCAGTTGTAACTGAACCAAGACTACTGAGCGGAGCGCGATCTGCACCGTGCCGTGGTCAGCAGAGGAATGAATGATACAGTTACTCCATCGAACCCGCAACTTGGGTATAGCCAGTCCGATATGATAACCATTACTCCATCGACCGCGAACTTGGGTATAACAGTCCGATACGCTGACAGTTACACTCGTACCCACGAACCCGGGTATAACAGTCCGATATGATAACCGTTACTCCATACACGATTCCATGAACTTGGGTAAAACAGTCCGATATGATAACCATTACTCCATCGAACCCGCGAACTTGGGTATACAGTCCCGATACGCTAACATTACACCATCGACCCACGAACCCGGTATAACAGTCCGATATGATAACCGTTACTCCATCGAACCCGCCAACTTGGGTATAACAGTCCGATACGCTAACAATTACACCATTGAACCCGCGAACTCGAATATAACAGTCCGATATGATAACCGTTACTTCATCGGACCCGCGAACAGGTATAACAGTCCGATACGCTAAATTACACCATCTTACCACGAATCTTGGGTATAACAGTCCGATACGCTAACAATTACTCACTCTTACCCACGAATCCGGGTAAAACAGTCCGATATGATACCGTTACTCATCGGACCCGCGAACTTGGGTATAACAGTCCGATACGCTAACAATTACACCATCGTACCCACGAACTTGGGTATAACAGTCCGATACGCTAACAATTACTCCATCACGAACCCACGAATCCGGGTATAACAGTCCGATATGATAACCGTTATCATCGAACCCGCGAACTTGGGTATAACAGTCCGATACGCTAACAATTACACCATCGTACCCACGAACTTGGGTATAACAGTCCGATACGCTAACAATACACCATCGTACCACGAACGCGAGTATAGCAGTCCGATATGATAACCGTTACTCCATCGAACCCGCCAACTTTGGTAAAACAGTCCGATACGCTAACCGTTCCCGTCGAAGTGCCCCACCGGAGCGTCGTCGTAGGCGATGAGGCGCAGCGGCAGGCGCGCCACGGCTGGCGCGCTTGAAGTCCGACGGCGAGTACATCTGGCGCTTGGGCGCCGCCATCTGCCGCAGCTGCGCCAGGTGCCAGCTCACCACCGGCAGCGCCGCCGCCGCCAGCGCGCCGAAGCTGTCCATCTCCGGTAGCGCTCCGGGTTGGCGATCAGGGTGAAGAGGCGGCCCTTTGCCAATCCAGCGAGAAACGAGGCTTTAGATAGACATGTGGCTCGACGCTTGTGCTAGGGTGAGCTTATGTAGGGACAGCTCGCATTGCGCAAACAACAAGGATTGGGCTCACACAAACGGACGAGTTGGCAAGGTTTTCAGGCTATTTGAACGACCCACAAACACACACACTTCATGGTGATACGAGATTTTTCGGTTTCGGCAAATCTTGACAACATTATTGGAACTTTCGATGTCTTGATGGCACTACATCAAAAGATTTGATATTGGCCGTTGAAATTTTGTTTTGAACTAAATATCTCAAATTTCACGTATTTTATTGAGTAGACCAGGCACAAGCTACTTCGCTGCCTGGGAAGTCCGGCGCTTCTGGGAGTCCCGGCAACTTTCCTAACTCCTCTGTCATTTATCTCCAAATCCAGAAAGAAGTCTACACGCTGAAGAGGGGAATGTAAAGGCAGAGCATCTTTGAATTATAAAGAAGAACGACAGCTTCATACGAAATGTATGCTGATGTTTCCTACCAAACAACGAGATTGAATTTTGTTTATATTCTTTTCTCGTTATTACCTTATTTAATTTTTAAATTCTGCCTTGGATATGCATTTGTGCCAAGGGACAGGAATATGTATGGCCAAATCTTGCTTACGAAACTAAGATATTTTCCATTCAAAATGTTTATTTTACTCTCAATTGACAATTTCATATGACTAATGTATTTCTTTTAAATGCATCATTTTCTTTACTTTAGTAAAGCAAATGGGCATTAATATCCGTTTGCGAATGTAATTGGCAACTTCCTTCTCTAAAGGCTTCTCTAAAAGACTGCCATGAGCCAGGTACCCAGTGGCATATACAGATCATACACTCCTATTGAATTCATACGAACGGAATGTCCGAAAGCTAGTTGCCTTGCCCGCGTTCTTGACATCCCTCCTTCTCCTTTAATGAGGAAACGCCTCAAATCCATGTTCAACTTTGTAGGTGTGAAGTGTAACTCACTTGATAGGCGGCGACGACGACGACGGCGGAGGCGAGCAGCGCGGCGGCCAGCTGCAGGCGCTGCGGCGTGGCGCGCACCCTGTCCTGCGGGGCGCCGCCGCACGAGGAGAAGGCGCGCAGCGCGGCGGCGGCGCTGGACGCCAGCGACCCGCCCGCCACGGCGCACCACGCCAGCGCGTACCCCGCCGCGCACACCCGCCAACGCACCTGCGCGCCCACGCAGGCTTATTTATTTACTGAACGTCAATGGACAATCAAATACTGAATGCCACTTATGAGACAGATGTTCTAGCTTTGCAAGTTATGTTGAGTTCCAGAATCTCCACCCTCGCTCTTTTACTGAACTAAGTTGAAGTCTGAATCAAAATAACAAGGTGAATGTTTGCTAAAATGTGTTGGTAAGAAATATTCTCTCAAAAGAGAACTAAAAAAACTAGTAAAACTTCAAGGCAGAAATTCGTCCAATATGAACATAAACTGCGGACCTGACAAACGTAAATTCTACAATATTATATTGCATAATGTGAAAAAAAACTAGTCCATTGAGATTTATCTTTGAACAAGTTTTTGCAACAGCAAATGAGCTATCAAAATTTGCCATACCTTATAGTGTCTCATGAGAAAGAATCGACTCATTTTGAGACATCATGAAGAATGGTTATTTTATGGTACTGCTGACTATATAATTAAATTTTCCACCAATACCTCATAGAACTCAAGGAAAATGAGCAGATCTCAAAGCTACATTTATGACCAGGAGCAAACATGTGGTTCTTTCAGCATTTGCACAATGAGTCAAGAGGGACTGCTCGGAAAACAGGATTGAGGGGGAGTGATTCACACAGAAACTGAAGTACAATGTTTTTTACAAACAACCTTAGTGTTTACGAAATACAGAGTACAGAAACATTATTGAAAGATCTAATTTTTAAGAAAAGATTTCATTAAGAAATTCGATAATGATGTGGAAGAACGTAAACGGTTTTTAAACTTCTTCAATGTTCAAAAATTTGAAGTTACAATAAAAACGGACTTGCACAATTTTTATAAGCACATATTCATCTATTCGAGCCAATATTAAAACACATTTGGAATAATTTTTGAGTAAATTTCGAAAATGTACGAGTTTCATGTAAAATACCACCACAAATTTAAAGATATATTTCAAATACAAAGGGCCGCGACAACATCCACATCGAGGAATATATATTTTTGTGAAAATTCAGAAACAGAAAGTAAAGGAGGAAAGATGAAGAAAGAGAAGAAACTGGAAAGGAACGAAAGAATTAATGAATGAAGAAAGGAAGGAATAAAGGAAAGAAGAAGGAGGAGGGAAGGAAGAAGGAGGGGTAATGAATAAATTGAAAGATGAAATGAGAAGGAAGAAGGGAAGAAAGGTATGTATGAGTAATGGAACGAATGAAGGAAGGATAAAGAAAGTGGGAAGTAAAGAACAATGGGAGGAAGGAATGAAGAAATGAAGGAAAGAACAATGAAAAGGAAATAATGAAGAATTGGGGGAAAGAACAATGGGGGGAAGGAAGGAAATAATGAAGAAATTGGGAAGTAAAGAACAATGGGAGGAAGGAAGGAAATAATGAAGAAGTGGGAAGTAAAGAACAATGGGAGGAAGGAAGGAAATAATGAAGAAAGTGGGAAGTTAAGAACAATGGGAGGAAGGAAGGAAATAATGAAGAAATTGGGAAGGAATGAAGAAGTGGGAAGGAATGAAGAAAGTGGGAAGGAAAGCATAATGGGAGGGAGGAAGGATGGAGGGAAGGATTGAGGGAAGGAGCGCCCCGCACCCAGACGTCGGCGCCGAAGACGCGCAGCGGGAGGGTGAGCGGGCGGGAGCGGCGCGGCGCGGGGCACCGCAGGAAGAACGCGCCCGAGAAGCGGTCGCGGCAGCGGCCAGCGTAGAAGCGCAGACCCCACACGGGCGTCGACAGAGGCAGCGACGTGAAGTCAGGTGGCCCGTCGCCGTCTCGAAGGTCAGCACGTTCGCAACCACTCGATGTAGTGGCCCGTCATGTTGGCGTAGAATTTTTCTCTGGAACGTTCCGTTTGTTTACAGTCAGAAAATGGCACATTTCTCATATTCTTCCATACAATGAAACCTGATTTAAGCGGTCACCAGAGGGACTGGCAAAAGTTGTCCATTAATGGAGGTGGCCACTTAATCAGGTTATAGCTTACTGGAAACGTAAATCAAATCTAATTGTGCTAACTGCTATAGAACGTAGGTTCTCTTTAACGTTTATTTTACAATAATTAAAGATACAATTTAACAAAGCTTTATATCATTTTCCTTCTCTCGAGTAATATCAAAATAAATCTTAACTTGCCACTCCTTCTCTTAGTCGAGACACTCACTTTCCGACCTCCAAATCAAACACGGCAACTAGACTTGAAGAGGCAATCCATGCCCTCTGCACTCCACAGGAGAGCTGTCTGACGGAGCTGGCGAATGATATTAAAATGGATTTGCGCGCAGTGCTCCGTGAGGCCTTAAAAGAATCCACGTAGTTAGCAAACCATAGAAATACCACGAAATAAAAGAAAAACGAATGCATTCTTGATTTATTAGAGGTATTTGTAGAATACCTCTTAAGGTATAGGACTCTTGGTATCTGCCTGCCTTAGATGCCACTTAGGGATTTGCCTGCGAAGTGTAGTAATCGTCTCCTTTTACTTGAAACAGAAAGTAATCCCCCTCCGAGGTAGAAGCCAGTCCTGAGGAAGACCCGACAAGATGGTCGAAACGCCAGCACCACACCTTTGACGCGGCGTCACCCGACAACCAAGATCATTCACTGCACTTTGAAGCCTACGACTTCATTCTTGCCATACAGCACCGAACACACAGAAATGGTGTTTGCACGATTCCTCATTTGCTTCGATGTCTGCCTATAGAGTATTCTAACAAAACAACATAACGGGTTTCCAAAAGCCCACGAATACCTCTCACTCCCCACCTAACACCAGTCACCCTTATAATCACCCTATTAAATAACAATAATATCAATACAACAAATCCATCCTATCACCTTATAATTGATTATTCAAGTCTAACAACCTTGTCTTAACCAAGGGATACAGACGAAAGGGCAGATACCCATAATTCCATACGTTATTCCATAATATATATATATATATATATATATATATATATATGAATATTCAATATATATATATAAATATATATTGAATATTATATATTCAATATATTATTATATTCAATAATATATTCAATATATATGGGTCATTCCATGCAAAATTTCAGGTTTTCTGACAGTGAGTCTCAGATTTTTTTTCATATTTATTACATTAATCTACTAATGATGAACAGTTAAAAGACAATTTATGAAATTAATATCTTCAGCAGTTTAGCAACAATTACGGGTTAAACATGGACGATGACACAATGTACTACAATAATGATAATAATTATGACGTTCATAAAATGAATAAAACTTTAAAAACGGGCACACTATTTTGAAGATAAATGATCATATTTTAAGCAGTTGATAATATAACTAAGGATTGAGACATTTGTTTATAATAAAAATGCTAATAAATTAAACAAATCCATTTTTCTTCAAAAGTAATATTTTCTTTTCTTTCATATTTTACCACGCTGCAGGAAGAACCAATAAATAACCATTCTGCAAACCTGTCGCGATGGAATCTTAAAAAATGCGTAAGTTATTAAATAAAAAGTATACGCGCATTTTGCTCTTAAGGTTGAAAGTCGCGTGCCTTTGCCCAGCGAGGGGTGACGCAAGGTCGTAGGCAGCCACCGCCAAGTTCATTCCCTAGGGATAACCATCGATGCCTTCGAAGGGATCCTGACACCAGTTTACAGGCTTAGTTTTCCGCGTGTCACTGTTCAGTTATACATCGTGATAGAAAATGCCAAAGATTGTGAATACGTTTAACAGGCTTGGTGCTGCAATCCATTCGGACTCGAGAAGCACAAAAGTCGGGTGGGTAAGGGAAGATTACAGAGGCGATGCGGAAGAAAATATCGAATTTAGTGGTAGGTGAAGAAATATGCGATGTGTCGTCACAAAATATCCAAAATGTCCAATGCAGATCTTAGTGACTCAACTGAAACAGTGAAGTGAAAACGTCAAGAGAAGAAGAGTACGTAGCCCCAGGAGTTGCAGAGGAAGCCACTATCAGTAATGTAAACATTTTGTATCCTCTGGGTCAATCACCATTGTCATTGCGAAAACAAACCCGAGAGATATCGTACGCAAGGAGAAAAGTGAGTGCCGTAAATAAAGCAGTTTCTGAATTATTGCATGTGAGTACAGAAAGCAATGATGGAGAAGAAATGTTGACACAATTTGACACAATGCAAAGAAAAATTTTCAAACGTGAAAACAGCTAATGAGAAATACATGATGTTAACGTGTTTACCAAAAAGTTGGAGTGAACAAAAAATAATGGTCGAATTTGGCGTACCTCTTCATGTATTCCCTACGGCAAAATTAACACCTAGAGAAGTAGTTTTGCGAAATCCACCATCGCGCGGCGGAGGAAAACTGTAACGCCCAGTGCTGACTAGGAGCGCTGTGGCGCGGCGGCTCTAGCAGCTGAGACGAGTTCGTTAATGGAGCGCCAGTAAGATACTTTTATTCATAACTTTAAAACCATTCAAGATTCCATGATGAAATTTACAGACTAGCTTGAAAGTAGTTTCAGCAATTTTTCTTCCAAAATTCAAGTATTTAAAATATTATATTTCCATTTATTGCATTTTTTAGAATTTGTTTTCTTCCTAATTGTTAAAGACTCACGGTAAAAAAATATCTTTAGCGTAAAATTATCCTTTACATTTCTTCTACAAATGGTGCCACTTTCATATTTTTTGCTTGTTTGCATATCATCGGAAAAAAATCGTAACGGAATGTCTACAGACTGCTAACCTAATATTTCAAATGCCAATTGTTGCTAAACAATGGATGATGAGACAAAAATATTGTACTTGGTTCATGCAGGTATCATAATAAGTAAGGTGGCAAATATTTTTAAATTCTGAGATGTAGTGTCAGATTTCCTACTTTTTTGCATGGAATGACCCATATACATTGAAACGAATTATTATAATATAATATAATTATTATAATGCGTTTCTAACCAGAGAGGCAGCGGCCGACACCGGTTAGACGCGGCCAACACTTTGAATTTAGCGGTAGTGGCGGCCGAGTCAAATGACCCGTTCGAACGAGTCGGGGGAATGCGGCGAACGAGAAGGCGCGCGGGGCGCGACACGCAGTCAGTGAGTATGCGAACTGGTAGGACGACGGAAGTGGTGAGAGAGCACTCGAATTGAAGTGTAGACGAAACGAGTGCGTGGGCAGGAGCTGGCAATTAAGAAGTTGAGGAACTGTAAATGTTGTGAATGCTGCGGGAAAGTGAATCAGGCAATATGTAGTAAGGAGGGTGTGATGAACTTTATTCAGAAGTGAAACTGGTAATCGAAGTGAGACGGGACTGATGCGTGAACACAAGTAGGTATGTGAAGTAATGAGGGAACAGATGGGTGTGTTTTAAAGTATTGGTGGACTGTGAATCAAGCGATGATTAAGGTGGAGGCAAACATAGTGAACTATGGTTGACGTGTAATTAAGATTTGCAACATCGAAGACTGGGTGAAGACTCGGACGCTGTACGAGACCCCACGTAGTAGCAGCCGTGTTGTAAAACGTCCGGCAAGAAGTGTTAACAGTAACATAGTGATCTTTACGTCCACGAAGTAAACAGTACGAGAGGCGAGGATGAGATTAGAAGACCATTAAGGCTGTGGTGAAGCGTGTGCTAAGCGGAGGACGCCTGGCGTCTTTCAAACCTTGCAGTACGTTTCACATTGGTGGCCACGCTTCGGCCCGCCGCTGGTGCCGAGGCCAGCCGAGCGACGCCGACCTCGCACGAGATGCCTCCATGCCGAGAGGCCCATGGAACGCTCAGAGTGATCATCGAAACGTCAGGTTTGATGCGAGCGACTCATTCAAGGTTGATTACGAAGGTAGCAGTGATTCTTAAACACTCCAGGGGTTGAATAAATGAAAGGAGTATAATATTGTAATGAAAATGTTTCTTTTTGTTTGTTTTTTCTCTTTGAAATAAAGTGTTGTTTTCTGTCTTACAATTCTGTCTTTTCAATGGATGCACGAATACCCGGAGCCCATTCACGAGAAAGATTACCTGTCCCCTTATCATATCAAAATCATTGTTGGATTGTACCGAATAAACAGTTACGTCTCAATATATGTATATATTATATATACAGAGGGAGAGAGAGAGAGAGAGAGAGAGAGAGAGAGAGAGAGAGAGAGAGAGCTTCTCCTAACTTTTGCTTAAATTTAAAAGATCAGTAAAAAAGAAAATAAAGAATGCCCATTTTCTTTAGGTGATGCGGTTCCATTAAGCACTACTGTATATACCCTCTAACTAACGTAAATGAAATATTAACGAAAGGTATCTTACTATACTTAGAAATAGTCACCTCCCATTACTACGCACATCTGACATCTGCTGTTCACGTCTTGAAAACTTTACAAGACTTTTTTGGGATGGAATTCAAAAGTATCGTTACGTTTCATTGGATGTCAAGAATATCGTCAAATCTCTTTCCTTTCAAAGTGAGTTTGGGTCATGGGAATAGGCAGAAGTCTGGAGGGTTGAGATCTGGTGAGTGTGGTGGATGTTCAATTTGCACCATCCCCTTTTTTGCCAGGAACTGTTGCACGATGTGAGGACTCTGTAAAGGCGAGAATTCTCGTGAACAAAATAATATGAACCTAGTTGTCGTACCCTGCCTAGGAGTTTCATGAAACGAATCAAAATTTCAATGTACCTTGCAGTGTTCATAGTTGTTTCCTCAGGTAAAATTCCTTGTAGATAATGCCTTGACAGTAAAAAAAGGTGATGAACATCCTTTGATGCGCTCAATGATTTCGTCACTGACGTAGGTTGCCGGTCTTCCGCTACGGGAA
>JAHLJT010000874.1:0-38812 GCA_031308135.1 Acheta domesticus
TGCCATACCCTACCTATCCTCGCCCTGGCCCTACCTCACCTCTATTACTATTGACACCCCCAACCCGCTCACATCACCATCCCGACCTTGCTTTGTCCTCACCCACCCTTCATCTGCCCAACCCCACCGTCCTTCACCGAGTCCCGCTCCGCTTCCCCCTGCCTTGTCCTGCCCTACCCTACCTATCCATCGCCCTGCCCTACCTCACCTCTATTACTATCCACCCCCAACCCGCTCACCTTCACCATCCCGACCTGCTTTGTCCTGCCCCTCCATCCCTTCCTCCTGCCCAACCCCACCGACCCCTTCACCGACTCCCGCTCCGCTTCCCCCTGCCTTGTCCTGCCCTACCCTACCTATCCTCGCCCTGCCCTACCTCACCTCTATTACTATCCACCCCCAACCGCTCACTTCACCATCCCGACCTGCTTTGTCCTGCCCCATCCCTTCATCTGCCCAACCCCACCGATCCCTTCACCGAGTCCCGCTCCGCTTCCCCCCTGCCTTGTCCTGCCCTACCCTTACCTATCCTCGCCCCTGCCCTACTCACCTCTATTACTATCCACCCCCCAACCCGCTCACATCACCATCCCGACCTGCTTTGTCCTGCCCCATCCCTTCATATGCCCACCCCCACGATCCCTTCACCGAGTCCCGCTCCGCTTCCCCGCTCCTTGTCCTGCCCTACCCTACCTATCCCTCGCCCCTGCCCTACCTCACCTCTATTACTATCCACCCCCAACCCGCCTCACATCACCATCCCGACCTGCTTTGTCCTGCCCCATCCCTTCATCTGCCCAACCCCACCGATCCCTTCACCGAGTCCCGCTCCGCTTCCCCCTGCCTTTGTCCTGCCCTACCCTACCTATCTCCTCGCCCTGCCCTACCTCACCTCTATTACTATCCCACCCCCAACCGCTCACTTCACCATCCCGACTGCTTTGTCCTGCCCCATCCCTTCATCTGCCCAAACCCCACCGACCCCTTCACCGACTCCCGCTCCGCTTCCCCCTGCCTTGTCCTGCCCTACCCTACCTATCCTCGCCCTGCCGTACCTCACCTCTATTACTATCCACCCCCAACCCGCTCACTTCACCATCCCGACCTGCTTTGTCCTGCCCCCATCCCTTCATCTGCCCAACCCCACCGATCCCTTCACCGAGTCCCGCTCCGCTTCCCCCTGCCTTGTCCTGCCCTACCCTACCTATCCTCGCCCTGCCCTACCTCACCTCTATTACTATCCGCCCCCAACCCGCTCACTTCACCATCCCGACCTGCTTTGTCCTGCCCCATCCACCCATCCCTTCATCTGCCCAACCCCACCGATCCCTTCACCGAGTCCCGCTCCGCTTCCCCCTGCCTTGTCCTGCCCTACCCTACCTATCCTCGCCCTGCCCTACCTCACCTCTATTACTATCCGCCCCAACCCGCTCACTTCACCATCCCGACCTGCTTTGTCCTGCCCCATCCCACCCATCCCTTCATCTGCCCAACCCACTGATCCCTTCACCGAGTCCCGCTCCGCTTCCCCCTGCCTTGTCCTGCCCTACCCTACCTATCCTCGCCCTGCCCTACCTCAACCTCTATTACTATCCACCCCAACCCGCTCACATCACCATCCCGACCTGCTTTGTTCCTGCCCCATCCCTTCATCTGCCCAAACCCCACCGACCCCTTCACCGACTCCCGCTCCGCTTCCCCCTGCCTTGTCCTGCCCTACCCTACCTATCCTCGCCCTGCCCTACCTCAACCTCTATTACTATCCGCCCCAACCCGCTCACTTCACCATCCCCGACCTGCTTTGTCCTGCCCCATCCCACCCATCCCTTCATCTGCCCAACCCCACCGATCCCTTCACCGAGTCCCGCTCCGCTTCCCCCTGCCTTGTCCTGCCCTACCCTACCTATCCTCGCCCTGCCCTACCTCACCTCTATTACTATCCACCCCCAACCCGCTCACATCACCATCCCGACCTGCTTTGTCCTGCCCCATCCCTTCATCTGCCCAACCCCACCGACCCCTTCACCGACTCCCGCTCCGCTTCCCCCTGCCTTGTCCTGCCCTACCCTACCTATCCTCGCCCTGCCCTACCTCACCTCTATTACTATCCGCCCCAACCCGCTCACTTCACCATCCCGACCTGCTTTGTCCTTCTTTTCTCTGCCTTAGTACGCTAGAGCCACCTTGCTTCGCCACGCCTTTTCCTTCGCTCTGCCCAACCCGTCTCCTCGCCTGCCTGCCCCATCCCATTCGCTTCCCTCATTGCAATCCGCTCTTCATGCCCTACTAAGCTCCTCTTCATCCAGCTCCGTCCCGCCCTTCACCGCATTGTTTTGCCTTGCCCTCCACGCACCGCCCTGACACTCACTTTGCTCCACTCTGCATCGCCCCGCACCACACCGCTCCCCTCAGTTCCACACCCCTTCGACCCCTCCGTCCGACCCTCACCCGTTCGACCCTGCCCAGTGACGCTCCATCTTCCTCAACTAGCCCTGCCTCGCCCTGAATGCCATCCCTTCTGTGTCCCTCCCTTCCCTTCTCTCCACTCTGCATAACTCCCATGTCACCCCACTCCGCTCCTCAACGTCCCATCGCGTCACTCTTTGTCCCACTCTTTCCTGCTCTACCTTTCCTCGTCTTCCCTCGCCCTGTGGACGGCTTTGCCAGGTTTTCTGTCCCTCTTCACTCCCCAAGCTGACCTGTTGTCCGCTACGCAAGCGACACCAAGCCTAAACCGATTTTATTTTACAAAACAAAACGAAAGGAGGCGGTTTGATGCTTTGGATCCATTGTTGTGCTTGAAAGCGCGCATTAGCCGGTACCAAGTGAAGAGACCCAGGGCGTAGCGCGCTCACTTTACATTCGGTAGGCCCGGGTTCAATCCCCATGCCCACCATCCTGACCGAGGTTTTCGTGGTTCGCCTCGGTCATCTTGATGAATGCAGGGATGGTTCTATTGAAAGGCCACGACTGCAAAACCGGAAACTTTAGCCGAATTCTTAACTACTTGAGGTCACGAAGTTGCGAACTCGAGACATCGCGCGTTCCTAGTTGGGTGACCGACTTGGAACCCCGTGATCTCACGGCGTCCACCCCAGTTACCCTTTAAAGTACCTTTTGCCCTTTTGTCTACCTGAGAAAAAAAATTCTAAAATTTCGGGTTTATTTTGTTTTCTCTTGAATAAGTGATTTTATTATGCTTTTAGAGATAAAATAATTTTGAAATTTTTTCTATTTGTTTATAAATAATTGTCAAAAATGTAGGTTTTACATCGAACATAATTCTACAACAAATTGATATATTTTGATAATTCTTTTTTTAAAGTAATCACAATTGAATATTCTAGTGAATAAATTAGAATGGTAATGTTACTGTAAAACTAAAGAGTCAGGATTTGATTATTTGAGACAAATAATTGTTTATAAATTTATTATGGACATTTCATAAAACTGAAGCTTTTAGTTAGATTAACTATTCTAATTCATTAACTAAATCAAATCATGGGTTACATAGAGCAAAAAAATATTATCTTTAATAGTTTATAATTTTGTTCAAAATTTCCAATTCGGGAAACTGCATCTGAACTTCATCTGAACTGCATCTGAACTCGCTAAGGGCTTGACAGTTGGCACTCGCTTCGAAAAAAACAAATTTCTCGAAAAGTAAAGGTTTGAACCATTGAAAAGGGACTAATACAGAGCATACGACCGAATAAAAATTTGAAAAAACACGAGATTTCAGGATTTTTATTCATTCTCAGGTAGACAGCCACCTTAAGGGACATATGGCTAAATACGAAGCCATATGTCCCTTAGTGAGCTGGTAGTTACTCCTTCCCACTCGTATTTCAGTACTGCATATCTCCAGAAAGTACCCTATTAATTGAGGAAAATGAAAGAATAATGCAGCGGTTTAGAAAAAATGCCTACCCATTAGTGCCCAGCGTTACCATCTGGTAACGGCAAAGACGCAGGGGCTTAGTTTAAATGTCTGTGCAGTAATTTGCGAGTTTTATTTCTTCAGGAGACGTAGACGTCCTAAAAGAAATATATAAGCAAGTTTTATCATTCCTGAATGATAGATGTCGATTTAGCCCTGTCAACGTCTCCCATGCGCGCACGAACGCGACAACAATGGACGAGCGCTACGCGCACAAAATCATTCTGGGCACTAATGGGTTAAAATGCAAATGTAAACGTAAGGACATGACATTTTCAGGATATGAAGAAAACATATTAATCAATGTGTGCTAGTTTTCCACTTCTACATTTTTTTGGTGATACTGCAAAAAACATCCCACCCGGCAAAGAGATAAAGTCACATTTCTTGCATTCCCTAGTAGTTTGCACTCCTCTGCCTGATGTTGTTTTCTTTTCTAAAGATCTGGAGTATTCACCCCCGATATATTGTAGAACACGACGGAAAACGTCGACGGGCGCTTTCGGGTGCTAAGGATCGGTAGGGGAACTTCCTCGTCGGGCGGCTTTCGGGCGCATTCGGGCGAATTCGGGCGCTTTCGGGCGCTTTCAGGCGCATTCGGACGCATTCGGGGGCTTTCGGGCGCATTCGGGCGCTTTCGGGCGCATTCAGACGCTTTCGGGCGCATTCAGGTGCATTCGGTCGCTTTCGGGCGCATTCAGGTGCATTCGGGCGCATTCGGGCGCTTTCGGGCGCTTTTAGGTGCATTCAGGCGCATTCGGGCAAATTCAGACGCTTTCGGGCGTATTCAGGCGCATTCGGGAGCATTCAGACGCTTTCGGGCGCATTCAGGCGCATTCAGACGCTTTCGGGCGCATTCAGGCGCATTCGAGCGCATTCGGGCGCATTCGGGCGCATTCAGGCGCATTCGGGCGCATTCGGGCGCATTCGGGCGCTTTCGGGCGCTTTCGGGCGCATTCGGGCGCATTCGGGCGCTTTCGGGCGCTTTCGGGCGCATTCGGGCGCTTTCGGGCAGCTTTCGGGGAAAGGGTTAACGTGCGTGCGCGTGCGTTGCAGCTGTACTCGGACCGCGGGTTCCTGCACGGCTTCCGGCGCGCCATCGAGATGCACGCGCGCGCGGGCCACAAGCGCCTGTTCGTCTACGAGATGGCCTACCGCGGCCGCTTCTCCTTCAGCATGCTCTTCGGCGGCGGGCTCCACAACTACGGTGAGTTCACTTCTGTTGATTCCCGTAATAGAATACACTGATTTGTACTGCAGTGCTTTTTTTTATTTGTTATTTAAGGTTGCATCAACATATAGGTCATTAACGAACACTATTGGATTTTCGTCCATGAGGATGAAACGATGTGATAATGATAGGGAGTGAAAGGACACACAACCATGCCCGAGGCGGGAGTCGAATCCGTGACCCTTCGGTCCGAGATCGCTACGACACTGCTGTCCTAGCGATCCCGGCCATCGGGCCGGCACTGCTGTAGTTTTACATATGTATTTTATTTAGATTAACCTTATTTACTAACTTAATTTTGAATCTAATTACCCAAACATAAGGAAGCTCATTCAGCGCCTTACGTTTTCTCCTGTTCGGACTGAATGTCCAAAAATGCGGGAATCGGGAATCTATTTTTAATTCTTGTTCGGGAATTTGTGATTTACGCAATGTTATATTGGGATATGTTCGATTTAGTTGATTCATTAATAAAGTTTTTTAGAGATATTGGTAATGAATGAAATTTTGTGAGGGTTATTTAATTCTTTACGCTACTGTTAATTCGAAACAAAACACCGAGTTTTATTATTGTTCTGAGGTATTTACTTTGAATGTTTTGAATTTTGTTTAAGTTGGTTCTCGGAACATTCAACCAGATAGGGCACGCATAAATCTAATCGGTTGGATAATATGTTTTAAAGAGCTATTGCATTGTTCAGAGAAATTTTGGTTTTGAAGTTTATTAACGGTTTTAGTTGGTGGATCTTTACTTTAAAGTGGTGTTTTTTTCATTTACATGGTCTTTCCTCAATGACTTTGAACCAAAATTTAGTCTTAAATATTTGATGTTTTGATGAGAAAGGGTTCAAGGAATTAATACGTTATTGATAAATGTATGGTGGAGGGAGTAAAAATTGGTCTAAAGGTAAAGATTTTTGCATTAGATTTTGAGGCATTTAGCTTAAATGTCTATTTTAAGGCCTATTAATTTATTTTGTCTAGAAAAACTTTGTTAGTCTCTGATTAGGTAATACACAGGGCCTATCAACTCCCTATTGGAGCTGAAGTCAAAATTGCAAAGCGCAATAATAGGGGCGCTACAATCGCACGGTGCGGAGTTACGTAATGTTTGTCAACTTTCAACAATAATGATTTGATGCAATTTTGATGCGTAATACGCATGAATCGTGTATGTGAAATGTTGGTGTATGCTCATGAAACAATCATGGCAGTTAGTTCCGCCTTCCCTGGTGAAACATGCTTTAAGGGTATACATGGCATCCGGAACATATGTTCCAAAATAAAAAAATCGACGCGCAGTAAAGGTTCATTTCAAAGTATTGAAGCACTTATTGACCTTCCGATTAGGTCTTCAAATAAAAAAAATGCCCAATTACAAGTTGTCCTGTGTTAAAATGGTCAATGTTTAAGTATGTTCATTAATTCAAAACATCCAATAATAATCTTATATATTCAGTGATCTATTTACAAGGTTAAAAATTATGTAGTTCATTGTATTTTCTGTCTAACTACAAAAGTTATTTGACGCCAACCACAAAAATAATATAATGATCCTCATACTGAACCTCCCGTAACAATAAAATAAAACCTTCGTTACCCAAGTGGTACTCCATTAACCAACGAGAATGAGCACTGGTTGACGAAGATCAGAAGCGTAAGGAAGAAAACGACGCCCAGTTTTTAGGAGTAAACTCTTCCCATTTGAAACTTTACAGAGATATACCTTCGCAAAGCGATAAAGAACTTTAAAATATATTCATATTATCATAATTTTATATCGAATACCAATATCAAAGCATTTATACTGCGATTTTTGTAGGAAGAGCTCTCAAGATAACTCAAATCCCATCTTCGCGATGGAATATGTCACGGCATTTCGTATCATTCACAGTCGTTCCGCTAGATTTTGCACGATCGCGACCGTATGAAGCAGTGCTTGCGATCATGCGACTTCTACCGGCAAGACCGAGAAAAGACGCGAAATGCCGTGACATATTCCATCGCGAAGATGGGATTTGAGTTATCTTGAGAGCTCTTCCTAGAAAAATCGCAGTATAAACATGATCCGGCCATCCTTTCGGCAACAAAATGGAGTGTTAACTTATTTCAGTAAAAAAATTCATACTCTTGATTTATTTTTCCGTTGAAAATTATTGAAATTTTAGGACACTTCGGTAACTGAACATTATTAATTGTCTTTTCGAACATTTTACGGTTTTCTTTTACATTTGGCCCTGACATTTTGAAAATGCATCTCTTGCAATGGTACTATTTCAAAATGTGACAACACACAGAAGACCATTTCGTAAAATTGATCTTTTAGTATCGTCAAATCGTATAACTAAGCTCCGAATTATACAACTCTAGGTCAAGCTAGTTTAAGATTCAATGGTGACCTCTATTGGATGCTATTCTGCAATAACATAATCCTTGTCAATAACGCTCGTATTATCTCTAATAAAAATCTCATTCAATCAATTAAGTTTCTTCTAGGAGACAGTCACTGAAAGCATCAATGACTCAAACATACTTGGCGTGTAGTTGTATGCCCTCGCACATATACTGCGATTTTTATAACTTTGCCTCTCAAGCACCTATGGCCACGATGGAATATCTCATTGCATTTCGCATCTTTCTCGGTTGTGCCGCTAGAAGTCGCATGATCACAAGCACTGCTTAATACGGTTGCGATCATGCGACATCTAGCGGCACGACTGACAAAGACCCAAACTACCGCGACATATTCAATCGTGAAGACGGGCCTTGAGGGGCGAAGGTATAAAAATCGCACTATAAGTTTACGAATTCTGTGGTCACGGAGAAAAGTTCTTAAGTCAAAAATCTTAGTTTGGAGAAAACAAGGGTTAGATTATTGAGCCAACGCTTTTTCCTACGCTCAAAGTCATATGCCAACGCTTTTTTCTCGTTAAGGAGGGAACATTTGAATTCGGTCGTTTTACTAAAATGAAATATAGATATTTAACTTGCAATTTCAGTAGTTAACTGAACTTCTCCAAAAATCGCCTTAAGAACTTTTACCCAGTGACCACAGACTTGATGGCATTGCACATGATCGCTGCTAACCGTGTTTGTGGTGTGTTGTGTGACAGGCGTGTCGCATTGCGATGACCTGCTGTACCTGCTGTTCGCGCCCGCGCTCTTCCCGGAGCTGCCTCCGCCGGGCAGCGCCGACGAGGACGCCGTCAAGACACTCACGCAGCTCTGGGCCAACTTCGCCAAATACGGGTGCGTCCAGAGGCGGGCTGCCGTGTCGCTACAGTAGCGAGCCATGTGCACGGAAGACCGAAGCCTTTGTTTTCTACACCTTTTCAACCTCATTCAGACTGACTTGGGAGACCAAACACATTCAAACTGAAACCGAGCACATTCAAATTGAGACCAAACACATTCACATTGAGACCAAGCACATTTAAACTGAGACTAAGCACTTTCAAACTCAGACCAAGCACATTCAAATTAACACCAAGAACATTGAAACTGAGACCAAGTACATTCAAACTGAGATCAAGAACACTCAAACTGGGACCAAACACATTCAAACTGAGACCACGCGCATTCAAAGTGAGACAAAACACGTTTAAACTGAGATCAAGCACATTCAAATCGAAACCAAGCACATTCAAACTGAGACCAAACACATTCCAATGGAAACCAAGCAAACCAAATCGAGAGCAAGCACATTTAAACAAAGACCCGGTACATTTAAATTGAGACCAAACAAGACCAATCAAAATAAAGATATCTTACCTTACTTATTATTTTTCTCCTCCACGTATTTCGATCGCTGCCCATTGGCTGGTGCTGACACTGTGTGCTTCTCGCGCAGTGACCCACGAAACCAAGCACATTCAAACTGAGACCAAACACATTCAAATGGAAACCAAGCAAACCAAATCGAGAGCAAGCACATTTAAACAAAGACCCGGTACATTTCAATTGAGACCAAACAAGACCAATCAAAATAAACATTTCTTACCTAACTTATTATTTTTCTCCTCCACGTATTCGATCGCTGCCCATTGGCTGGTGGTGACAGTGTGTGCTTCTCGCGCAGTGACCCACGAAACCAAGCACATTCAAACTGAGACCAAACACATTCCAATGGAAACCAAGCAAACCAAATCGAGAGCAAGCACATTTAAACAAAGACCCGGTACATTTCAATTGAGACCAAACAAGACCAATCAAAATAAACATTTCCTACCTTACTTATTATTTTTCTCCTCCACGTATTTCGATCGCTGCCCATTGGCTGGTGCTGACACTGTGTGCTTCTCGCGCAGTGACCCACGAAACCAAGCACATTCAAACTGAGACCAAACACATTCCAATGGAAACCAAGCAAACCAAATCGAGAGCAAGCACATTTAAACAAAGACCCGGTACATTTCAATTGAGACCAAACAAGACCAATCAAAATAAACATTTCCTACCTTACTTATTATTTTTCTCCTCCACGTATTTCGATCGCTGCCCATTGGCTGGTGCTGACACTGTGTGCTTCTCGCGCAGTGACCCACGAAACCAAGCACATTCAAACTGAGACCAAACACATTCAAATGGAAACCAAGCAAACCAAATCGAGAGCAAGCACATTTAAACAAAGACCCGGTACATTTCAATTGAGACCAAACAAGACCAATCAAAATAAACATTTCCTACCTTACTTATTATTTTTCTCCTCCACGTATTTCGATCGCTGCCCATTGGCTGGTGCTGACACTGTGTGCTTCTCGCGCAGTGACCCACGAAACCAAGCACATTCAAACTGAGACCAAACACATTCCAATGGAAACCAAGCAAACCAAATCGAGAGCAAGCACATTTAAACAAAGACCCGGTACATTTCAATTGAGACCAAACAAGACCAATCAAAATAAACATTTCCTACCTTACTTATTATTTTTCTCCTCCACGTATTTCGATCGCTGCCCATTGGCTGGTGCTGACACTGTGTGCTTCTCGCGCAGTGACCCACGAAACCAAGCACATTCAAACTGAGACCAAACACATTCCAATGGAAACCAAGCAAACCAAATCGAGAGCAAGCACATTTAAACAAAGACCCGGTACATTTCAATTGAGACCAAACAAGACCAATCAAAATAAACATTTCCTACCTTACTTATTATTTTTCTCCTCCACGTATTTCGATCGCTGCCCATTGGCTGGTGCTGACACTGTGTGCTTCTCGCGCAGTGACCCACGAAACCAAGCACATTCAAACTGAGACCAAACACATTCAAATGGAAACCAAGCAAACCAAATCGAGAGCAAGCACATTTAAACAAAGACCCGGTACATTTCAATTGAGACCAAACAAGACCAATCAAAATAAACATTTCTTACCTTACTTATTATTTTTGTCCTCCACGTATTTCTATCGCTGCCATTGGCTGGTGCTGACAGTGTGTGCTTCTCGCGCAGTGACCCACGAAACCAAGCACATTCAAACTGAGACCAAACACATTCAAATGGAAACCAAGCAAACCAAATCGAGAGCAAGCACATTTAAACAAAGACCCGGTACATTTCAATTGAGACCAAACAAGACCAATCAAAATAAACATTTCCTACCTTACTTATTATTTTTCTCCTCCACGTATTTCGATCGCTGCCCATTGGCTGGTGCTGACACTGTGTGCTTCTCGCGCAGTGACCCACGAAACCAAGCACATTCAAACTGAGACCAAACACATTCAAATGGAAACCAAGCAAACCAAATCGAGAGCAAGCACATTTAAACAAAGACCCGGTACATTTCAATTGAGACCAAACAAGACCAATCAAAATAAACATTTCTTACCTTACTTATTATTTTTGTCCTCCACGTATTTCTATCGCTGCCCATTGGCTGGTGCTGACAGTGTGTGCTTCTCGCGCAGTGACCCCACGCCGCCCGCGCCCGCGCCGCCGTCGCCCGCCCGCCACGAGGCGCGGGGCGCGGCCGCCGGCCAGGCCGAGGAGGAGCGGTGCTGGTCGACCGCGGCGGAGGCGCGCTGGGAGCCCTACCAACCGTCGGCGCGCGCGGATGACGGCCAGCTGCGCTTCCTGCGCATCGAAGGGGCGGCCACGCCCGCAGCGCGCCAAGCGGACGCCGCCGGCGGCGGCGCGGGCGCCCACCTCAAGCTGTGCATGCGCAAGGGCTTCTACAAGCGCCGCCTGGACTTCTGGAACTCGCTGCCCATCAGCGAGAACAAGGCGAGTGGGACGGCGCGCTGTTGAAGCATGGGCCGCACGAAGGCACGTTGGGGTGGGGTGCGAGCATGTGAAGCAAGTGATGGCGGGGAGCCCAGTGCTGCCACGCTTGCGCTACAGTAGCGCAGAGGAAGCACTCAAATTGAGCACCGCCTCCCTCTGTTAAGAGCCTGAGCTTTCCCTCATTCCCCTCTTCCTTAAAGAAGAAACACGTTTTTATTTTAAAAAAATAGTATTTGTTAGGTATAAATGTACGTAAGATACCTTTGCGGGGCATGCACAAGCGACGGCGGGATTTCTGGTGCTCGCCGCCCATTGGTGAGACAGGCTAATGGCGCTGGGACGGCGCAGTGTTGATTGAAAAAATTGATAAATCTTGTTCCTACTTGCATTAAATTTCTTCCTGTAACATGTATATTCTGAATCCACATTTTTTTGTTCCTTATACCTACAAATTACTGACGGCAATGCGTCTGTCCGTCCGTATTTGTGCAATGCTAGGGCATAAACTGTCGTAACGATTTTCTCTAAAATTGATACTCTCTTATCGATCTGGCCGAACTCGAGGTCCTGCAAATTTCAAACGAATATTTTTATTTTTTTGTTGAGGCATCGGCCAAAACTCAGCTGGACCCGCCCCTGGATCAAAGATCTAATGAAATTGTGACAGCTGCAGCGTTAAGAGCACGGTAGCGGGCCTAGACATGCGAACTTGCGCTGCAACGTTACTGCGCTGGCTTCTTTGGCTAAAAGCCTTTGGGCCAGAATACACCCCTTAGCTCTGAAATGGCCACAACGCTCAAGATGTGCAGCCAGCACTATATGTTAAGACTGTATTCCTCCCACATTGTTTTCTTCTTTTAAAAACAATTGTATATTTTATTATCAATTATGCATTATTTGTTGGGTATACGAGTGAATGAAAAGAAGTCAATTTGGATGTGCCTGTGTACTTACCTTCGATCCTAGAACTCGCTGATCATCGGCGACAACGTCTCTGTGGTGTTGTATTTACCTCGGGGACAGCGCGCTGTTGAATCATGGGCCAGACTTTTTGGGTCGGGATTGAAGCATGACGGACTCTGATGCTGGGGATTTCTCTAACTTTTTGCTCATCTTTCAAGCAAACATCACGTTTTTTTAAATTGTGCATTATTTGTTATGTATGTAGTATATAAAGTGCATGTATTTACACAAGGGCAGAGTTAAAGCATGGAATGAATGGGTCTTTCTTGGAAAACCTCATAATTATAGCGATTCGCACCGCTATAGAGCGCGCTAACTTCATGCCATCGGATGAGTTTAGCTTAAACCAAGCATTGCCGCTGACTCTACAGCACTCCGAATGGCAGGTCCTAGGGTTTGACTCCCGAGTATGGCGTATTTTCGACAATGGCTAAATAGCTAGGTTTCCGATTAATTCTAATATCTAGCAATAGCTAGGTTTCTTATCCTTGGTTTCACCGATCAATACCATGTGAATGCCGGAGCAGTACCCTCACAGGCGGCCATGGAGCGCACTGTATCTTTCCTTCCTCTTCCTGTCTTATCCTCTCCCTTTCACACAGAGTTACACTTACATGTTTACACTAACTCACGTGTAGGTAGAGCAGTCGAGAGCCTAGAGCATGTTCCGGAAGCCTGCTGGGAGGAGATTCCTGGAGATGAAAACTCCCACAATCAGACGTGTAGGCCGACGACGGATCTCATTTTCTTATGGGGAGGAACACCACCACCTCCCGATATATGTCATGCGTTACACTTGCCGCACTAATGATCTCAGTTGTTGACGCGCCCGAAAACATTACATGGCCTATAAATCGTGCGACTGAAAAGCGACTTCTTCCCCCCTCCTTTCAAACGCACTCTTCCTTCAGTATCCAGTGGGGAGGAACATCGCCACCTCTAGGCATTAAAACACTCACTACACTAACGGCACTAATGGCTATAGAAGTTGACATGCCCAGAATCATCAATCAATCAATCCTGAGGGCGCGCCAGCTTGACTCCCACATCTCTGCGCTGACTCCCTTTATACGCCAAGGTCGCGGCAGGGAAGCCCACTTCCAAGTATACAGACTCTTCCAACAACAACACTTCCTCCTCCTATGTAACCAACTGCTCTCTCCCAATAACACTGGCAATACTCGGGGGCCTTGTCAGTCTATTTTATTTTCATCGATCAGCATGAATGCAATTTAGGAAAACTAGTATTATCACTAACATTTTCAGAGAAATCATATCACGACAGAAAAAAAGAAACAACGTGTAATAAATACATCTTAAAAAATCACGCCATAAAGATTTGATATTAATTGATTTCATTTGCATGTATTACTACCTAATGAAGTCAATTTAAATCAATAAACTATTGCAGCCATGACAGGTTTTAAAAAGTTAAATAATGTGCAACTTCACTTATATTAGTAACATTCTTGAGTCATATTAAATATTATTGAAATGAAATGTATTTTGTGACCGAAATGTATTGAAAATATGAAAATCAGAAGCAATTGATCGAATGAGTGACTTCCAGTTCACCAATTTCAATCCTGAAAAATAAAGGTTGTGAACAAGCCTTTTGTTGATCTTGTGCATCGATGCTTGAAGTTAGCATCTCCTATGGGAGATTTGAACTAAATAAACATTTACACTGCTTTTAGGAATTGCTGCATTTTCTTCTGTTTTGACTAAGTATTCGGTTCATGAATATTTATTGTGCAATAGCAACGAATTGTTTTCAATTTTATTTACAGGATGTTTCATGTGGGTTAAATTCACTTCAATATCTGTCAATTAGGGATATACGAAACAATTCACAAATAAAATGTCACAAAGAAAAATGTTTATTCTTAGATCAGTGTGTGTTGTGATGTTTTACTTATAATTGCATTTCTGTAGCTTTGAACTGAATATTTGTGATATAAGTTTACGCTTTTATATTTTATTTGCTTAATAAATGAGGGCAATAAACATTGTTTGTGAAACTAATTTTTACTTCCGATGATCAATTATTCATGTACTGTATCATATTCTAAACATCAAAAATCTCATTACATTTACATATCCAGACACCCACACACCCAATTATCTTCGGAGATAGGACAGTTTTCGTGAATTCATTCTATCCCAGAAGTGCTATAAGAGAAGGAAAAATTCTATAAAAGCAAGAGACACATATCCACTCTCAGTGACTGAGGGTTGTTATCGAACGTAGTCCACATTCGTATTTAGCGTGCCGACATGATGCGAATAGTCAAGATACTAATCAAATTTCCCGCATTAAATGTCAGAAGTTGAACGACCTTTTCTTCCGGAGAAAGTGTTCGTGGTTTTATACTCATATTATGGTACAAAATTTCTAATTAAACTAGAGATCTTACAGAATGGCACATACTTTATCGAACTAACTACTTATTCTCTTGGGTCTGGCCAGCCTTTTTGGTTTTCCCCCGTCTTCTTCTCAGCGGCCGACTATTGGCGACTAAATTTGTTTTTCAAATTTT
This sequence comes from Acheta domesticus, assembly GCA_031308135.1. Classification (NCBI taxonomy): domain Eukaryota; kingdom Metazoa; phylum Arthropoda; class Insecta; order Orthoptera; family Gryllidae; genus Acheta; species Acheta domesticus. Next base: position 14,900 of record JAHLJT010000874.1, read on the forward strand.
CTCAATTTTTCGCTTTTAGGTACTCTGAAGTATTTCAATTCTACTGTGAAATAGAATTGAAATATGTTATAAATAAATGGAAATGGTTATATTAAAAAAATTAGACTTTTTCACAAAAATGTGTTTGAGAGTTTCTGAAAAAGCGACAATTTGAGCTCATTTTCACAGAAAACCTGGAGAAACACAGAGATCCTGGAGCGCCAGGCCAGGCGTCGTGCGCTGTAGCCGAATGATGGCCGAATTTATATTGAGGTCGCATGCACCGGTATGAGCACTACAGGTGTATAAGAGAATATGCGAGAAAGAGAAAAGGCTCAGGAATGCACAAAACAGACACAGATTGATTATTTAAATGGCATTGCCAGAAGGGAAAATGCTCACTTTATTTTTAAAAGAGTTTAAATGAAACTAATAAAGAGCTTACATCTAACCTATCCTAAGGGCATGCATTTACATTAATCGAGTTTGGTTCTTGCATTTTCTTCCGTTTCTTTATCTTGAACTATCACTCACTGAATAATACGTTGCTTAAAATATTGCAAATGTTTTATTTAAAGCAAGTTGTTGTGAGGAGCTAAGAGCATATTCCCATTGGGTAGACACATTCTCGGATTATACTGCACACTTATACTACTTCTTGTTATCACATTTTTTCTGACTTTGTGATGAGTTACTGCAAGATGAAATGTCAACTACTTTCTTGCAACACATAAGATCCGAGAAATGTCTCTTTTTAATACATAAGAGATTAATATTTTGTAGATTCAGAAAAGAAAATATCTTGGACGGAAATGTGGTTTCTCTTCCCAAGTAATCAATAGGTTTGGAGTTTCGTTCGGATTTTGGAAATTTTCCCAACGCAGAACAATTATGATGGGATCAATGACAGTAATAACATGATTAGTTAGAAATCAAAATCAATAACCATTATCATTAGCATATTTCAGTACATTGCAGAGAATTAAAATTGAATGAGTAAATTACACAACAAAATGTTTGACTTTTATAACATCCTCCCATACCAATTATGTTGATTCCCTCATTTACATTTTGCAAGTCTGTGGTTGCAGGTACTGCAAGTCAACGGTATAACACCATCCCCCTCTCATTAAATTAAGCGTCGCAGCAGTCCAAAAAGTGAATTACTTCACGCAAGTAATCCAATTCCTTTAATTCACTAAATTAACAAACTGATATTTAACCCCAGCCATATTATATATAAGGATTTCTAGAAAAATCACACGTTAAAGTTTCACAATGAAGCGACATACGTCACATTTTCACAATTCTTAATTCACTTGGCTCGTGTACGACAGATTGCCTACACCAAGACGGAGGCAGGCGGCAACGATACAAAACAATGGCCAATAGCCGCCTGCGCTGAAGCATGGTAGTATAAAACTAGAGCGGCTAAAACAGCACATACTTTCTCGCATGATTGAAAATAGTTACGTAATATTAAAATATTGTAATTTCTGCCGTACTAAAAACTCAGTTAAAACTTAAAACAGTCTAATCTGCATTTATTTCCATTGTCACGAAGAGTAGTTATTTTTACTTTCAAAAATGAAACGAATATGAATAAATTTAAATGTTACAGTATTCACAGAACATAATAAAGAAAAGCAAGAATAATTTCCACAAGCCTACCTTGATTACATTTAAAGTGAGCTTTCACTTTTTTACCATAAATAACGATTAAAATTTCTTGAGCCCCCGCTGATGACAGCGCTATCAACACAAATTATGCTGGTATCACGACCACCAGGCAGAACCAGGGGGTGTGGAGACAGCGGGGGAGGGGGGCGAGATGACGGCAGACATGCGACACTAGCGCTTCGCACGGCAATGAAGCTGAGGACGGAAGCGCTGGCATCCCCGCTCGGTTCGGTGCGGAGAGACTCTCCTGGCGCGCTGTATCTACTTCGAGCTCAGTCGGTGCCGTGGCGAGGAACTGCAAATGTACATAGTGTAAATCAAGTGTACTATAAATGAATGAATGAAGTGCGAGAAATTGTGTGAATCACTGCGAGGATTGTAAGAGAGTGCAAATGAAAAAAAATTCAAACTAAAACGCGACATTTAAAAGATAAACGTTTTTTAGACCTAAGGAATCGGCCAAAACGCCATTCTGTAAGTAGGTCGGTTAAGGCATGCTAGCTATACGTTAGTTGTAAGATTAGCTATAGCTGAATTATAAGTACTTCCTCCTTCTGCAATAAAAGCCTGCAGCGCGGCGCGCAGATTGTACTGTCCCAAGAGTAAATAAACTACATTTCTGCATTTTACTTCTTTCTCTTTTCACGATTAGGGACTCTCGATTCACTTCCAAACACAAGCACCGACACGTAATAGTATTAAAGGAATTGTATGCTGCGTATTACATTCAAAGTATTAATCACTTCCTCGCGTAGACAGAATCTACTTGAGTCTCCTCACCCTACGCCATTGCTTAATAACATGGAACGTTGCCGCAATAATTGTATCTGGCTTCCCCTTGTACTATTCTGTAATTTCATAAAGTCATATTTCAATTCCACTACTACAGGACTGAAAAATTGAGGAAAACGTGCAAAAATGCCTTTTAGGTACCGATAAGCAGCAGCTAGGAAGAGGGTTGTGGCAACGCTAAGGAGTTAGTCCTGACTACGGAGATTAGATAACTAATAAGTGCAAGAAAATCTTTGCTCTTCTGTAACACTGCTACTTTTTCTTTCTCGCATTCTACTTAGGATACATAGTATAGATAAATATTCTAATGCTGCCGCAAAAAAAAAACGTGATTTTTCGTCGGAAAATCTCCTATTGCGGAGTCCTGATACCGAAAAAAACTGGATAAATCTTGTTTCTACTTGCATTAAATTCTTCTTGTAACATGTATATTCTGACACATTTTTTTTCGTTTCCTTATACCTAAAAATTACGGACGGCAATGCGTCTGTCCGTCCGTTTATGTGCAATGCTGGGGCATAAACTGTCATAACCATTTTCTCTAAAATTGATACTCTCTTATCGATCTGGCCCGAACTCGAGGTTCCTACAAATTTCAAACGAATATTTTATTTTTTTTGTTACTTCAAATGAAAACTTTAACATTTTCAAAATTTTCTCAAAAATGGCACCAATTGTTGAAATTAAATAATTAAAAATTAAATGTTTAGAGCAAAAGAAGCTTAAAAAGGCGCAGTTCGCATTTTCGTTGAACTCTCTGAATTTTTGGAAATTTTAAAAGTTCCAATTTTTTCGGCGGTTTTCCTATAACTAAATATTTGAGGATTTTTTCATAATGAAATCTATTCTTCAAGGACAGGTTTTAAAATATGAATATGTTCAATTTTTAGAAAACAAGATATGTTTTCTCGTACAATACAATTGCACAATTCATCTTATTTTTACTTAATGATATATTAATTTCTGTATTAATTACTCATTTTATATATATATATATATATATATATATATATATATATATATGATATATATTCATTACGTATGTTGAATAAAAGTCGTATCTAATATATGTTTCAGTATAATCTCAATAGTTTGGGTTAAAACCATCTTAAATTAGGCGCGGCCCGCGGCCTTAACAAGAATTTGGTGTGTGGCCAATAAAACCCTCTACGTTTGTACTGCCCTGTACTAGAGCAAAGTACAGTTAAAATGGCGCAGGTTCCGTTTTCGGCGAACTCTACATTTTTGAATTAAAAAAAATCGAATCTACAATATTATTGATAAGTGGTTTTTACCGTTACTAGAGTGACAAAGTAGTTTGATCTGTTGAAACACCACTAATTTTATCTTGTGCATTATGAATATTTTTAACATTTATTTTAACATTTATTTTTAACATTTATTTTAAAATATTGATTTTGTTTTAGTTGTGGCCATTTAAAAATTGGAAAAGTTTGGTAGTTAGATATTCGACTCAGTAATGGCCAAACGATATTCTACGCCTGAACGTAGTCTATTTGAGACCAATGTCTAAGTACATATTCATGTTACAGTATGGCAATGCCGATATTAATATTTTCATCTTATTCTTTAAATATAAAAGGAAGGAAAATAATAAATTCCTTCAATCTAATCATCGTCACTTGAAACCACATAAGTTATGTAAGTTTGAAGCAACCAAATTTTATTATTCAAATTCTGTGTTTGAAATAGCCACTACTGACAGACAAAAAGTAAGACATAGGTAACGACGGCGGTTGTGTAGTTAGTTATGTAATATTATTATTTTTTTAATATACAAGAAGAAATAGAAACTAATTTTAAATAAAATACAATTTCATAGTCGTGTTAAAAATTACTCTATAATAATCTAATTACTCTTTCAAATATTCGAACACAAAATGTCGCCGCTGAGGCCTTCTAAAATGTATTTGTGGCGGCGGAACAAACTTTCTACGTCAAGAGCGAGTACGAACGCAAGGGCAACAGATTTTGTTATAAAATTGCAGCCAAGGACAACAGATTTTCCGCGTGCAAAGCTGCGTGCAGACGGGTCGGAATCGGCGACGAGAGACACGAGAGGGCGCTACCTTTGATGGGAATGGCCACGAAGTCCTGTAGACTTCGTGGGAATGGCCGAACATGTGCCTGTTACTGACTCTCAAAACCAGATTCGGGATTCGGACATCAGCCATATGCTACAACATATAATACAATAAACACTCAATACAATAAATTCAAAAATGTGTTTCTTTAATTTTTAGAAATGTCGCCCTAAATAACTTCTGAAGTTCCCTTTGCAAAAAAAAAAAAAAAAAAGGATCGCAAAACCCTACGGAGCACCCAGTTAATCCCGGCTTGATCTCGGACCCCAAGACTGACTAGTTTTTCATGTTGCAGTTGCTGTCGTTCGAAAGGCTACTTCTGCCCTTCTTCTACCTGGTGGGCGTCATTTTCTAACCCAGAGAAACAAGAACTTTGTGTTCGCGGACATCAAGAGTATTAGCCAGCGACTGGAGCACCGGTCGCTGACCATCGGGGCATTTCTCACTGCATCAACTCCACATGGTCTTTCTGCTGCCTTTTCACGCCCTGCGAGGATCCAAGTGAAGTGTGCAGCGTGTCGTCTTTAGCAACCGTCGTAGGTGTGCACACAGGGGGCAGAAGTGCCATGCCCTCTCCCTGTACATTTTCAAAGGGGCTCCGTGGCCTTACGCAATAAAACATTTCATTTCCATAAATATGTTCAATTAGTGGATTTTCCCTTTTTTAACGTGATAATTGGGAAAATGTAATTGATATACGATATGGGAAAGAGGTTCTGCAAGTCAACTGGGAACCATGTCAATGGTTCAACATAAAATCAAATGTACCATATTTATTAATTGGATCATTAAAATTATAATTTCATTCTTCTTGTATTCTTATATTTATTTACTAGCAAAATATGTAATTATAACTAAAATATTTGGAGATTCCAGCGCAGACTTGGTTATGAGCAGAGTGCGATATGCATTTGTTCGCTGGCGTCATTCCCATCTCTAGCTGTTATCACACTGCCAACTTTGCGTAAGAAATTTGAAACAAAAATGGATAGGGAGTTAATTAATATTCGACGCAATTATATTCAATCTTAAAGTAAATTATTTATTCATATCCAGGGTACAACTCCCTTACATCTTATATCATTGCCCATAAATGATCTCTATTTAGCCTTTTACAGACTTGTCTCCAAAGATATTCGGCAAGATGCATCGTCATATCCTCGTGACGTTACTTTCAAAAAAACAGTTTTTTCGCTTCGTTGGCCCGGATCGAAGTCACGGCGAGGCTCGGGCCTTCGGCCCTCGCGTTCACTATAAACAACCTTGAGTCTATTCACCGCATAATTACCAATTCACTTTTATAAGAAAGCACTTTAATGGTTAAGTTCGGTACTCTGCATTACGTCACTGTGGTGACAGAAAAGTGAACATCGAAAATCGCATTACCCAGTCTCCTCTAGAATACCCAAACATTTTGATGGAAAAAGGAGCTCAGAATAATATTGCCCCCCCACCCACCTCTTAATTTTGGCTGCGCTTGCCTGTGGCAATTGTGAACTTTTTTTTTATTTCTTTAGTATTGATGTGAGCCAACTCTGTACCATGATATTGAGAAGATTGTAGTGATTAGATTGTAAGTGTAGAAGTGTCTGAAGCCGACTATTGGTGTAGAACTGTCATCCAAAAATTTTAGTTGGGTGATTAGAGTGTGTTGTATACCATATATGTTACATAAAATAAAATCACAAAAAATATATTTAATACATAGTTCCAGTTTACTTACCTCATTATTTTGTACAATTCTAAAAGAAACATTTTCCCAGAAGATAGATCAAAACATTATGTGAACAGGGCACAACAATCCTACACCAATTTGGAAACTTTCACACATTTTCTATTAGTTTCAAAATCTTCTGGAAGTACAGTCATTAAGTAAATGTCTGTAAAAGTCATATTTTACATATTTGCAGTATAGACCACCTTTTCATATTTTCAAAGAGACTACCAGGGAATAATGATCAACTTTCCTCGTTTAGCAGAGGCTACTTCTTTCTATAATTCCTAAAAGTAACAGCCAAGCAGAGTAACGTGTAAAACGATCTCAAATGATGCAGTCCATGGAAAACATCACAAAAAATGAGCTTCACACTAACAATCTCTGAAGTTTGATTCAAGGGTTTTACAGGCGTTACAGGTTTAGTTCTGTTATTGCGAAGGAGGAAATGGAAAGAACAAGTCCACTGGAACCTCTAATCAAACGGATATCTGATTTTCATGGCCTGGCCTAAACCAATGGTCCTCATTCGTTCCATACCTGTGTGAGGCTACTACTTTGGTCATCTGTGTTCATTTCAAAGAAAGAATAAATAAAGGTTACTGTCATTTTTGATAAAATTTACAACTTGAAAGAATTCATAGACCTAATTTGAGCACACTTTTATTGGGAGCAAAATAAATACACACCGGTTACAGAAGAGAGGAATTCATACTACTTACTGTTTTCAAAGGATTTGCAACTTTTACATTAAGAGTCTACCAACCTTACAAATGTTATTTTCTTTTAACACTATTGATCATTAACACTTCCTTGTTAAATGAAAATTACAAAAATACTATTACAAGAGTAACATCTTATTGCATAAAACCTTCAAAAGTGTTTTAGGTAACGGCTTTGTAATAATGCCCGCCACCTGGTATTCGGTTGGAATTTGTTGCACTCCAAGTTCTCCTTCACCAAGCTTTTCACGGATAAAAAAAATGCTTGATTGCTATGTGTTTGTTCGACGATGGAACTCAGGGTTCGGCGCCAACATTACTGCTGCTGCTGTTGTCAATTTATAGAACTGGAACTTGAGACAACTAGGTAACTTCACTGAATAACCGAGTTAAACCATATAATTCCCTTTACAGCTTCATTTGCAGCAATCAGTTCAGCTTCAGTTGTAGACGTTGAACCATAGCCTGCCTCTGACTTAACCGTGAAATACTCCTCCTGCATAATTGATAACAACCCCGGATGTTGATCGACCTGTCTTTGAACAGCCTCCAAAATCTGCATCACTGTAACAGTTCAAGATTGCACTTTTCTCTGATTTGTATAAAATTCCATACTCAATTGTTCCTGCCAGATAACGAAAAACCCTCTTCAGTCTTATTATATCTTCAGTTTTTGGATTTTCAAGTGATCTTGACAAGACACAGCAAAAACCAAATCAGGTCTAGTGCCAAGCAATAGCTACATTAATGCTCCGATAGCTTCTTCATATGAAAACTTTGGTTCCTCAGAATCTTTTCCTGATTGTAAAACAACTACAACTTTCAAACACTGGAGTAGATACAGCTTTACATTCAGCAAAATTGAAACGCTTCAAGATGTCTCTGGCAAATGCCTTCTGATGAATTTTGTTACCAGCATCCGTGTCTTGTTCAATTTGTAAGCCCAGAAAATACGTTGCAGCTTCTGTTCTGACTTTGAACTGTGCTTTCAATCCTTCAGAAAACATCAAGTCATCCTCATAAGTAGCTGCCACTAATCTATCGTCCACATATAGAACTTCCACTAGCTCTCTGGCTTTTTCATTTTTAATGTAAAGATATGGATCTTCTTGACTCATCTTAAAACCAAGACCAAACAAAAAGTTTTCAAAAGTGTTTGTTCCAGCACCTTGGTGCTTGTTTCAAGACGTATAAACTCCTTTTTACTTTCCCGTATACGTATGTACAATATACACGGAGTGATATACGTAGTATAGGGAAAGTATGTAATGCTGCGCGAAAAAATGGCCACTTTTCGGAGGAAAAAAATTAATTGCCGGGCCGTGAAAACGAAACTAGTGGTGCTACAGAATGGCACAGACTTTCCAGTATTAGTTTATTTCCTTGGGTCTTCGCTAGCTATTCGGAATTGCCACATACTCTTTCTTGCCAGCTATCATCTATCACCACCAATAGTACATTTTTGTCATTTTCTTAATTTTTCGGTTTCCTATTGGTAGAACGGAAATATTAATTTTTGAATATTAAAGAACACAAAAACTAGTCATAAAAGGCAATTTTCTTTTTAAAAATTATGTGCCGTTTTAACAGAAAAATGGCGTTTTAGCACAACTAAAAATGCGAAATTGAAGCTCATTTTCACAGAAAAGTTTTGAGTTTTCAAAATACTTTATTTGAAGTTATTTGAAATACTTACACTCAAAAATATAATAAGTTTTACAAATTGTTGGTAATGTGCATATTAAAGATGTGAAAGATCTTTCAAACAATAACATTTACATAATTTTTGAAAAAACAAAAAATAACTCAAAAATAACCAGTTAACCATATAATTCCCTTTACAGCTTCATTTACAGCAATCAGTTCAGCATACTTTACGTCATATTAAAGAGTGTAATTAGCACTATTCGCTACAAAACGTTTCAAGATCCTGATTTACGATCTCCTGATTTACGAATCAGTACTTTTTGTCAAAAATGACTTACTTAAGGACGGGAATATATTTTCAGCAAACGCCGATGTCTATAAGTAAACACACGACGTAGTAATCATATTCACCAGGTGGCAGTATCAACAGCTCACTACAAAAAATTCACATACAATTCATGTACATTACTCTACAACACTTTGCCAGAAGACATTAAACGATTAAATTCAATAGAAAAGTTTAAGTCCCAAGTGTAAATCTTTCTGCTGCAAACTGTTTCTATACGATTCGAGACTATACCGAGCATCAAAAACGAAAGTAGAATTAATTTTAACAATGATAGTTAATTTAATTATTTTCATTTGGACTGTATAATTCTAAAGAACTGTAACAAGTATTGTACCACTAGTTTCTGGGAATGGCCCAGATCTCGATCAGTTTTCGTCCAGTTTCCCTGATCCTTGAGCAAATGCTGAGATGGTCCCTTGTTTTGCTTTGCCAGCTACATAAATGTAACTTCATTATTTTGTGCATCTTCTGAATTTCAGCGGGAAATATAGTTATTCAAATTATCGTTTTTAGAATATTAAAGAACACAAAAACCTAGTATAAATGGCAATTTTCTTTTAAAAATTATGTGCCGTTTAAGAGAAAATGGCGTTTTAGCGCTACTAAAAATGCGAAATTTGAAGCTCATTTTCACAGAAAATTTTTGAGTTTTCAAAATACTTTATTTGAAGTTATTTGAAGCACTTACACTCACAAAGAAATATTTGCACCCATACAGGAGAAAATGGCGTTTGAGCATTTCTGAAAATGCCGAAATTTGAGCTACTTTTCACAGAAAACGGCAGTGTTTTCGAGAAACTTTACTTGACATTATTTAAAGCATATATACTCGTAAATATAATAATGTGAAAAAATCGCCTATAATGTAAATATCAACGACGTGAGAGACAAGTAAAAACTTTACATTTTTGTAATTTTGAAAAACCAACCGATAGACCAATATGGATTTTATGTCATCTGATAGAGTAAACTTACCACTATCCCTACCAAAAGTTTAAAGAAAAGTTTGGAGCCATTTTGAGAAAATCTTGTTTTTGTAATTTTTTTAATGTTGCGCATATTGCACGCAATATTGCACGAAAACTACTAAAATTTGGAGAAACATTTACATGACCTTTATGAAAGAACTCAATATGCAGAACAAGTTTTATATGAAGAAAAAATCTCTATCTTCAATTTTGTAGTTGGAGAAAGATGTCCGAAAAAAATTCAAACTTTCACAATTTTCGAAAATTCAGAGTTATTCGTGAAAATTGGACCTATGCCGTGTTAATAAGTGTATTTTACTCTATTCATACAAGAAATTTAAAGAAAACATTTGGAGCCGTTTTTGAGAAAATGTTGAAAATCCCCGGGGGGGGCTTCATATAAATACCCCCAAATTTTAAAGAATCTTTTTCAAAATCTCAAAGCTTTGACTAGAATCAGATTGACCGGGAAATATCCATTCTGGAAGAAATCGTACTTATGGTTTAGGCGCTAGCAGTGTTCGCAGATGGACAGACGGACGGACGGACGGACGGACGGACGGACAGACAGACGGAAGTTTTCTTTTCAATTGGGTTTTCGGTATCAAGGACCTAGATACACCACGTGTTAGAGGATTTTGTTTTCTTAATTTAGCAACTGGTTTTATCCACTTATTCGTATTCACAGCCCGGCAATTAATTTTTTTCCGCCGAAAATTGGCCATTTTTTCGCGCAGCATCACATAACTTTCCCTATACTACGTATATCACTCCGTGTATACATACGTATACGGAAAGTAAAAGTGGATAAAATCAGTTGATAAATTAAGAAAAAAATCCTCTTTCTGTGAAAATGAGCTTCAGATTTCGCGTTTTTAGTAGCGCTGAAATGCAATTTTCTTTAAAACATAATTTTTAAAAGAAAATTGCCATTTAGGACTGGGTTTTTGTGTTCTTTAATATTATAAAATTAATATTTCCGTTCTACCAATAGGAAACCGAAAAATTAAGAAAATGACAAAATGTACTTTTGGCGGTGATAGATGACAGCTGGCAAGAAAGAGTATGGAGTAGAAAACTAATACGGGAAAGTCTGTACCATTCTGTAGCACCACTAGTTTTGACTTGTCTCTCATGTCATTAACATTTACATTAACAGCGATTTTTTCACATTATTATATCATTGAGTACACGTGCTTCAAATAATGTCAAGTAAAGTTTCTTGAAAACTCAACCGTTTTCTGTGAAAAGTAGCTCAAAATTTCACATTATCAGAAACGCTCAGACTTTTTACAATTTGAAAGAATTCATAGACCTATTTTGAACACACTGTTTATTGGGAGCAAAATAAAAAGAACTTTATTTAAACATAGAAGATGGCTTAATATTCTTAAAATTACATTCTACAAAGGCTTTATGTGTCCAATGACGTATATTTTCTGAGTATCGTTTCTTTAATGTCCCCCCCACACACACAAACACACACACAATTTAGCTTGTTCTCCTCTACGCCATTTGCTGACTCTCTCAGTGAAGTGACCATCAGTAATCTCCCATCATATTGGTGTTCCAATGTCGCTAATAATGTTTGTTCATCACTTTCAGATTTTAATGAAAACACGCACCTTGTTCTTCACTTAGATCACCTAAATCGTCCAGTGAGAATTGTAAATGTTTTAAAAGTAAATCTTGAGGCTTATTAAACATCTCAATTTCTTTAGTTTTTTAATATTATTTATTTTCTGTTCAATTTTATACAAATTTTCAGGATGATTGAAGACATTATACTAACATAACGTTTTTGGAGATGCCATAAATTTAAATCATAATTGCTGCTAATTATGGTTATGTTTCAATAAAACATGAAATAAAACTTTGTTCTATCTCAATTTCTTGAAAGCATTCAGCATATTGCCAACAATTGCTTGATAATGTGGGTCTTTTTTGTTGGGTAGGAACGTATTAACAAGATTAAAAGCTCTCTACCCATCATTTTCATTTTCTGTCATATGTAGTTCAAGCTGAGGATTCAAAATCACTTTTCTAATATCAGTCCCAATGAAGATACTCTCTATAAATAATTTTGATGCAGACAATAGCGTAAACTTTTCACAATGGTATTTGAATGACTGCTCATCTTTAGGCAAGCCAATTGTTTCATAAGACTTAATTTTATGCAATGGAGGCAGCAGAATCTTGTGTTGATCTACCAGATGTTACCATAGAATGTTCTTTTTCCCTGGATTTAAAGATTTTCTTACAGGCCATTTCTTTTGAGACTAATGCTAATCTCGTGCCCTACTATTCCATTCACATAGTAAATATGGGAATTTTGAACTTTCTGCATCTCATACATTTCTAGATACTCAGAGCAGCTTTTACCTAGCTCTACAGAGAAAATGTTGAAATGTGAATAAATGGGGGGGGGGGGGATACAATATTTTTATTGTGAGTTTTGCAATCAGCACACTTAACATGATAAGAATTAGGCGAACACACACAAAAAAGTTTTTTGGTCATTGGCCTATGTAATCATTGTTCTGAATAACCATCCGTCACAACCACATTCCACAGTCAATTCTGTATTTAAGTGCCTTCACATTATAAAATGAAGTTGTCCAGTTGACAGTTAGGTTGCAATATTGTAATATGTTAGATAAGTAGTTTTGATTTTTTTGTGTTCAGCTTTCTTTGCCCAGGAGGTGCGTTAGCAGGTGGAGTGCTTCGTGACCTTGTGTGGCAGACAGCTACATTCAAAATATCCATTAACACAAGTTACCAAAAAATCAAAATTACACAAAAAAATTGTTATTTAACATATGACAATATGTAGGTATATATCATTGGATTCATCTTTTTATGCTCTTCATGATAAGACTAAAAACATATGCCTAGTTCTATTAAAAAAAAAAAAAACATGGACCATTCCTTCATGATCTTCCTTAAAAACAGTATTTCAATAACTTGAACTTTTCAAAAACTGCAGGAGGTGTTAAAGGTATGTGACTCACCCTGTGTACAATAGAATAAAGAATACCTACTACTGAAGTGATATTTTCAGTTCTCCATAGCACTTTATATACCGATCTTGGTGTTATCATCTTTTCCTTGTTGTCATAACCTTCAATCGAGACAATTAAAATAGACTACTACCAACGTGGCAAACTAAAATATTCTATATCCATGAAGAAAACAAGTTCAGTGTCATGAACTCTAAAAATATTGCATCAGAAAAATTCCTAAATACTGAATTAAGACCCATTGAAATTCTTGAGTAAATTGAGAATAATAAGAGCAAGTATTATTGACATAATTATATGATAAGTATGATAAGATGAATTTGAGAAAGAAAATCAGGAACACTGAAAATCTTGTTAAAGAATCAGGGAAAACAATCCAGAAAAGTTCTAGAGAAATTAGAAAATTAATGAAATTAAAATTGTATAAAAATTAAGAGATTTCTGTACTGTAGGAACACTTCATGTGCTGGAGTCACTTTGACCATAGGTGGCTATATACTACAACCAATTTTAAAAACTTTTAGGAACACTTCCAGAAAAGCAAGGATGGAGGCAAATAGTCTCTTCAAAATACGATAAATTAAAAGTTCAAAACTGATAGCAATATCATTATTAGAAACATAATCATCCATGTAACTTATATTTGTTTTATACAATAAAAGTTTCACATATTTCTTTGCAATGAATGATCTTTCTTGTCTTGGGAGATTAATTCACCCATCATAACTTGGGGCAAATTTTTCTTCCTTAACATTTGTAAATTGAGATGTTTAAATAATCCTCAAATAGGCAAGTTAAACAAAGTGCAAAAGTTAGGAAGATGTCTCACTTATGTACATTCACACCCAGATCTATCTTCTAAAGAAACAGCAAGTCATGTCCACATACTTCAAAGCACCTGAGGATAAAAGGGAATGGTTTGCAAGTTGACTCTGTTCAGGAACATCCCTTTTGATTTGACCACCACCATAACAAGAGATCATCAGTATATTTATGCCCCCTCAACAATATCTCATACTTATAGGCCCTGTATCTGTTTATTATTTTTGTGCTTGCTGCTATGGTTTATTTCGTTATCTATATCAGTCAACTTTGATTAATTTTTGTTGAGTTTCTTGGGGCTCTGGGAGAAGCTTCACATACACAAGAAGACTGTTAACAATTGAATGTATATTTTTCATGTCTTACTGATAAGAACAAAAATATAATATGTTATTATTACACATATAAGCCTTATATAGATTATAATCTAATGAAATCAATATTCAAGTAATGTAATATATATTGATAGACCTAAAAAAGAAAAAGAAATTAGGATATCCTTTCTATTACCCACCCTCAATCAATTCAAATCTTTGTTCACATACTTCTTTAATATGCTTCATAATTAAGTAGGCCTGCTGGGTGATATAAACTCCTTGCAACAGATAAGATTTTTTTGCAGGAAATAATTTTTTTGTTTGTATATTTTAAGTTCAAGTGTTTTTTGATTTTTGTATAATTGTGGTGTTTTTAATTACTATGACGTGAACAGTAAAGTGGAATAATATAGAAAATAAATTTCAAACTTCTCTTTTAAATTATATTTCACATCACATTTCTTTTCAGTTTACATGAGTAATGAAATTTTAGCTAATTGTCATAGATTATGTATAGCAAATTCTATTGTTGTGGAAATTAATTTTACCTTTCCATGGTAATAATTTATTCCTCTTATTTACAAAACTTCTTTTCTTCATTCTTTCACTTATAATTTTAAAATTATAAATGAAGGGAGGAGAAAAAAATTAGTTGCTAAAAATGCAGTTTATGTACAGCATTTAATTTTCAACATTTGTTCATCTTAATACAGGCATTCGGATTAAAATCATATATAATAATTTCATAGAAGTCTCCTACGGCTCAGCTCCTTGACTACCAATCTTTCTTACCTCAAGAACTTTCTGGAAGTTTTAAACAATTTCCAAAACTTGAACTTCATTGATGGGTAATTTTTAACAAATTAATATAAAATATAATAGATACTCTACTTTGAATAGAAAATAGTATTAAAATGACATAAATTATTCAATATTAAAAACATTTTCAAAAACTGAATACATTCAGACTTTCACATCAAGTTATTGAAATTACATACATATCACATTCTGTACATGAATGTAAAGAAAAAAATAATTATTCACAAAATTTTTGAGACCTTCAGACTGCCCAGTCCCACTGTAAGCAATTGTCGATGACCAGAGCACAGATTGCAAGAAACACTACCAAAGAGCTATTATGCCAGTCTAATAATTCCAGTTTAAACATTTACGTAACTTTAACTTGACCAAAAATTATCATAATCAAATTGGACTAAAAAATTGCTGGTGAAAATGTGATTAATATTTTGTTATCATTAAAATTGTAGCTATGTCTCTTCTTTTTATTTTAATATTTTTTTATTGTTAAGAATTGTAGCTACATCTTTTCTTTTTATCTTAAGATGTTATTAAATAAATCTTTGTGTGAAGAGTATTAACCAAATATTTGGAAGTCAGCATATGTAATTCCAATTTTTAAATCAGGAATAAAAAGGATAATATCAAATTCTAGACCAGTTTCAATCATAAATGTTATTCCCATGATTTTTGCATCAATTATTACTGATAATTTGAAAAGATTGATCTGACCTTTTGTATCAATTAGCCTATTTGTATTTATTAAAGAAAGAAATATTGAAGCTAATTTGGTTTGTTATTTTCAATATATTTTAAAACCATTAGATAATAAACATCAAGTTGCTAGTATGTATACTGATTTTGACAAAGCATTTGATTCCAGTCAGAGGCGTATCTAGGCATTCAAGCGCCCATGGCAAGTATAGAATTTGCGCCCCTGTCAGGATACTTCAAACTAGGATTGTTGATAATTGTTTTAACGAGTACATACTTGTGTAAATAAGTATTTTTGTGTAAATAATATTTTCAAAAAGTTTCATAAACAATTTCTCTCGAAAAACATAACTTTTTTTTTTTTGGAGTTGAGAGAACAGAGAATTAGTTTCGTTTGCTTCTGCGTCGGTAAGCGGGCCATACTGATATGAAGAGAGGGAACACTCTTTTGTGAGGTGAAAATGAACGGTTAATAAACAATTAAAATTCATTTGAATATGCGAAAGTGGGCGCGCCCATCACCCGTTTGTGTGTGTGAAGATGAGCGGTAAAAATTTGCTTTTGCGATAATAAATTAGTAATAAAATAGTTAAAAATTCAGGTTCTAGTTTGGTTTGGTTCTGCCATGGTGAGCGAGTCAAGCTGATATCGAACTAGTACGCCACCCATGTTTTTCGGTGAAGATGGGCGGTAAAAAATGGTTTTGCGGTAATTAATTAGCAATACAAATGTTAAAAATTGTGGTACTAATTTGGTTTGATTCTGCTATGGTGGACGGGCTAGCTTGATATCAAGCTAGCTCGCCACCCATTTTTTCGGTGAAGATAAGCGGTAAAAAAATGGCTTTGCGGTTAGAAGATAGTTAAAAATTCTGGCTCGTAGTTTGGTTTGCTTCTGCGGCGGTAAGCGGGCCATACTGATATGAAGAGAGGGAACACTCTTTTGTGAGGTGAAATGAACGGTAATAAACAATTAAAATTCATTCATTGTAGCGTCGTGTTCTGCTGTGATGGGCGGGCAAGCTTGATGGACCTACTTTATTCACTTTCAGAATTAGCAGTATAGTCTTTCACTTTCAGAATTAGCAGAATTAGCAGCAATAGAAATCAATTGTTTCATGGCGTCCACATGGCACTGGTGGTCATTCTTGAAAATTACTGGGTATATATTAAATAAACATCAACTGCCCTTTTAGAACATTTTAGTCACTATAAGATGCTTTCAGTAGATCTATTTTTTCATGATTCGTAAACATCTGCAATTAATTTTCACAACATCCTAAAGGAACTAAATAGGCTTTTGTCCTAAAATCCGAGTTCTAATTATCAGTAATGTTTTGGAGAACTTCAATGATTTTGTCGAAGATGTTTCACAGCTTCTGCCAGTGTTGATGTCTGTGTCTGATAAAGATTCGACATAAGAACCACAGGCATGACATTTTACTTTCCCGTATACGTACATATATATGGTACTGGAAAAGTTATGTAATGCTGTGCGCAAAAATGGCAGATTTTTGTCAGAAAAAAATTCATTACCGTGCCCTGATAACGAAAAAGTGAATAAATTCAGTTGCTAAATTAAGAAAAAAATCCCCTAACATGTGGTGTAGCCTAAATCCCTTGATATCGGAAAACCAATTGAAAGCAAAACGTTCGTCCGTCTGTCTGTGAACAACACGCGACTAAACTGTTCAGGCGATTTTCCCCTTGAATTTGAAACCGATATTTTAATTTTGAGGGGATTCTTTACATGAAGCCCCTTGGACATTTTCAAAATTTTCAAAAAATGGCGCCGACAATTGACAAAATTTTGTTGTTGGATAGTCTGAAGATTATGTAATAAAATGGCCCAGGTCTAATTTTCGTTGAAAACTCGAAAATTGAAAAAATTGAAAAAAGATTTCGGCGTTTTCCGACAATTACAATTATGAAGATATATTTTTTTCTTAATAAAGTATGTTCATAAAAAACATCTTCATATAATGTCATATTCAATTTTTCAAATACATGAGTATTTTTGCGAAATTTTGTATCAAACATAGGCAATTTTATTTTCCAATTTTTTTAAGAAAATTGTCATTAGGACGAGGCTTTACTGTTCTTTAATATTCTTAGAATAATATTTTTGTTCTACCATTGCGAAACCGGCAAGTTAAGAAAACGTCAAAAATATATACTTATACGGGCGGCGATAAATGGCAGCTGGAAAGAGTACGTGGCAAGCCAGCCGAGATTAAAGGAAATAGAAAATTAATACGGGAAAGTCTGTGCTATTCGGTAGCACTACTAGTTTCTACTGTTCCCAGCGAGTTGTAGATACTGAAAAGAACCCATGTTCAAGAGGTCCGAAAAATGGGGTCATTAATACTTCTAGTTTTGCTGCGTGTACACCAACCAAGTTAGTGGAGTGATTATCACAATTCAACATGGCTAGATTGTTTAAAACGTTTATTTTATTTTATCTTTTGTGTAAAGTTTATTTCTTTATTGGAAAATAATTCAACTTTTTCCGAGAATGACGAAAGCTAAATAGCGCCCCTTGAGAGTGGTGCCCATGGCACGTGCCATGTCTGCCATACCCTAGATACGCCTCTGATTCCAGTAATCGCAGTATTTTACTTTCTAAATTAAAATCATGTGATGTAGTTGGTATCTTGCTACAATGAATTTTACTTTCCTGTACACATACATCTATATGTAGTAATACATGTAGTATAGGGAAATTTATACAATGCTGCGGAAAATCAATTTTGAGATTTCAAGGGAAAAACAAGTTTTGAGATTTCCCGATACCGTGTTTTTTCTTTTTCTTTTTCGAAACGTCCGTCTGTCTGAGAACACTACTAGCAGCTACAACATACTTACTTTTCGGATATTTTTCAAATTGAAGAAACCTCTGTCCGTCAGGCACGAGTCAAAGCTTTGAGATTTGGGAAACATTTTTTAAAATTATGGGTTACTTTACATGAAGCCCCTGGAACATTTTCAAACTTTTCTCACTTGCTCATTTGCGGGCAATATCTGCAATTTAAAACATATCAAACACAAGATTTTCTCAAAAACTGGCTCCAAAGTTTTTCTTTAAACTTTTGGCAGGGATAGTGCTAAATGTTTTCTATAAGATGACATAAACACAAGTTTGTTGTATTCTTTTGTTTCTTCAAAAAGTACAAAAATGTAATTTTTTGACTTTTCTCTCATGTTAGTATTTACATCAGTGGCGATTTGTTCACATTAGTATATTTATGAGTACATGTTCTTTAAATAATGTCATATAAAGTTTCTCGAAAACTTTCTGTGAAAATGAGCTCAAAAGTCCGCATTTTTAGAAACGCTCAAACATCGTTTCCTCAAACGTCGCTCTCTTAACTCCTGAACGAGTTGACTTTCAGTGATTTGGGTGTCACTCTTGTTGTGAAAATGAGCATCGATAGACATTGAGAATATATCTATATCTGTACTAATATATAAGACAAAAGTACGTTGACTTACAGCGCGATAATCTCTGAATCTACTGAACCAATTGTAGCGTCGTGGCGCGCTAAAACACGGAGACAAACACGTGGCAGATGGCCGGATGTTTAACAAAGGGCGCGGAACGATGACGCCCCGGGACTTTCCATCCAAGCGTGGACGTGGCGTGGTACGGCCGAGGCAATGGGGGCGGCGGGTAGCGCCGACGGGCCTATATGGCCACGAGAACAACGCCTCCTTCTTGACTGCACACGCAATGCGCGCGCCAGTTGGCTACTGTCGTTCTGATCTTTGTTCTTTTCATCTGTTACAGGATTGGCCACAGATGCCCGTAAGGGTAGGAATGGCTGCACCGCAGTGGCGTGAACGCGCATTGCACTTACGTTCGTTCACAAAGCTGCACAAAGTACTCACTCCTTCTTGATTCTCAGCAGCATCGACGGCAGGTTGCGCGTGAGTTTGTGCTAGTGGCGCACGAGGGCAAGGGGCCGGCAATTCATTGTCGTAACTAGCGAGACATGTAGTACGTCTCAGGGTAGAGCGGTGCTCCGCACAAGGGATTATTGGTCGTATGTTGCGGTGTGGTAGCCCTGGCGAAAATCCGTGTTGTGAGGGTCTGTGTAGCAGCTGTGTTGTACGTGTTTTTCATTTCGTGCCTTGTTCCTGTAGTGTAGCATACTGTGTGCCTACTGTGCACCGTCCCTGCTCTGCAATAGTCCATATCTCTTGTACGCTTAGTTTGAAACCGTTTGTATAAGGTGTGCACAAACCGTATAAAGCGTACCGTTTGTATACAAAATAAGGTGTGCACAAAGTTGGTTAGTATTGATGGTTAGGTGAGTTCCCGCCCCTTTTAGAAGATTGCAGTTTAGTTATATATTAATCAGTGGTCAGTGTGCGGATTTCGTGAAGTAAGCGGCAATTTTCTGTGGAAATCGCATAATTTCATTTCTAATTTCTTTGTGGATGTGTGTCCCATCGAATGTCTGCTCTTGAAATTACCAAACACCAGTATGTTTACTTGTGGCAAACAAACTCTCTTCGTATCGTCATCGATGGCCCGTAAAGAGTTAACGCATGAAATAATCCTAACACAATCATGTTTAATGGTAAGCAAATACGTTTCTTTAATTGTGACTAAATTTAATACACACATAATAATAGTATATTTATTGTTTCAGAAATAACCCCTAAAACATTAGGGTTACCTTCACCAACGTGTCGAGTGGTCATAATCTGATTATTGATGAGGTAGAAAAGAAAACTAAATACAATGTATGATCTAGGATATTCAAATGCTGGCTGTTTATAAATTGACCACACTATGAAGATTAAGTTCCACCAGTTCATAGGCAGTGATTTGGTCAATTTCGAAAATTGCGTGTGTATTTCAATGAAACAACAACACATATATTGACACAAAGAAAATATGGTTTCATTCGTGTGATAGGTTGTTTTTTTTTAACTTATAGCAGATAAAATAATTTTGTTAGAAAGTGAAATAACTTGTTTGATTTTCAAGTGGTATAGCAAAGTGTGCAAATTAGTGCTATAAAGTATAATATATTGTGTTGCTCCATAGCATTTATTTTTTTAACTAATGATTTCTTAAACTTAAATAAATTAAACTTAAGAATAATTTTCCTTGACTCTTTCAAGAAACCAAGATATATTTGAGTTATTATGACTAGTAAGCCTACATGTTAATTGAATTGTGCTACATGCAATACGTTACGACAGGTTTCCAATTGGATGTTTTTGATATTTTTTTAACTGAAGCATTTTACTTCACATTAGCTAATTTTTCAAGTTTTCATAATGAATGCCCAAAAATACTACACTGTTAGTTAACATTCTTGCAATATGCAAATAAAATGTGCTATCATATGCTAATTTTTACACCAATTTGGTTAATGTTGTCTATTGTGTATAATTGAATGAATATAATTTCTTTCGATAGTTTTCAATATCTTATGTCTGAAGACAATCAGTAGTACTGCTTTATATGCAATCAGTATTTGATGTAATTCCAATTATAGAAATATCTTGTTTTTATTGGAAGCCCAATAAAATAAGATATTTCTAACTATTTTCTAAAAACAAGATTTTCTTCAGGTACATACATGTATGTACCTGAAGTAGTGAACAATTAGTTTGTGAAATGTGCTTCCAATAAAAACAAATATATTTCAATCATTGGAATTACATCAAATACAATTTACTGATTGCGTATTAAACAGTACTTTCTTTTTAACCTATTAAGCAGTAATTTCTCTTATAGTTTTCAATATCTTATGTTTTAATACAATCAGAAGTACTGTTTAACATGCAATCAGTAAATTGTATTTGATGTAATACATGTATGTACCTGAAGTTTCAAAAATTAGTTTGTGAAACATTGTGCTTCCAATAAAAACAAGATATTTCTATAATTGGAATTACATCAAATACAATTCACTGATTGCGTAATAAACAGGACTACTGATTGTATTAAAACATAAGATTCTGAAAACTATAAAAATAAATTATCTTCAGGCATAAGTTCTGTAAATACTGCAAAATCATTTTAAAAATAACAGTTATATTTTTAATGATAAAACTACCAGCAACACATGCAAATACAAATACAATTATGGAGAGAGACTCATCTTAAGATGTTTTCAAAAAAATTTTGTGATTTATTTTATTTAAAGTAGTAAGTGGAATAGGAAGTGGTAAGAAGATTACCCTCTTGATTTGAATTTATTATTTTATTAATTTTGATAAATAACGTTTGGGAAATTAACCTGGCATATATTCTTGGTTTTTGTCTAAAATTGATAGATTTTCAAAATCAAATTTAAGTGAATGCTGAATTCTGTGCTTTTGAAATTGTTTTTAATGAATTTCTCTAAGTTATTTTTATGCTCATGTATTCTTTGTTTTATTCTTCGTTTTGTTTGGCCAATTGTTGATTGTTGATTGTGGATTTGTTGGCAACGGATATAGTTCCTTTTTCCACTTCAGAAGCTGGAATTACATCTTTAAACATTTCTAATAAGATTGTTTGTTTGTTAATATATGTCTAGATATTATATTTTTGTATTTTTTATTATTTTGTTAGTAATTTTAGGTACATATGGCAAAAACTATAGTTTTTGTTAACAGCTAAGGTTTTGGAATAGGGTTGATCAGGTATGATATTAAACATTCCACATAGCATTGCTCTCTTCTTCTTTATGTACTCAACAGAATTTTTTTAAAATAAATATATCATGTACTATTTTTATATGACATTCCTGGTGAATGGGATGGGATCATTTTATTGCTCTATCTACGAGGCCATAAACAATGCCTCTCTTAGCTGTATGGGATGTTTAGGTAAATAATTAAGGATACGATTAGCAGCATTACCTTTTCTGTACCAATTTGTTGATATTTTTCCGTTGTCATGTTTGATATAGATATCTAGGAAGTTATAGATTGATTATTTTTTTTCTAAAGTGAACTGGATTCATCACAAGAATTAAACATATTGAGCAAATTTAATGTCATTTTCATCAACTAATTAATAAATAGGTCATCCACATATCTTTTGTACAAAACAATTTAACAGGCAGGTAGGATTGATTCTTCAAGTCTACGCTTAACAATTTCTGGAAACACTGTACCAGTTTAACACCAATTGGAGTTCCATCAATCATTGATAATTATACCTCATTAATGAAAATTCTATGTTCATCATTAGAATACTTCTTTCGTACCACAAGAATTATTTCATGAATTGCAACTCAAGGTTTAAGTTGATTATGATGTTAAATGTTCCAAAATTCTCTTTATTTTTTTCCTGTATTCTCAGGTAAAAAGAATATAATATCACCAGAGTGAGTATATATATCATCTCATCCTATTCCCACTACCTTTAAACAAGCAAATTTTAAGAGAACTATACTGAGATTAAGGCCCAGATACTGTAATTCATCATCTGTGTGTTATAGGTAAACTTTTCCTAGCCACAAGAGCAGCAGACGAGGTTGTGAATAGCGATAAGAGTTAATAAAGGAAGTTTTTGTTTAAAATTTAATTTTGGTTTTGTTTGATTCTTTCAATGCACCCGCCTGCGAGAAGCAATGTTTGAATAGGAGGGCTGTAGTTAATTCAAGTGTAATACGTTTACGAGCAAAACATTCTGTTCCCAGCTACCCACCAGTAATACAATCAATTTGTAAGAATGAGGTTACGAGATATTAAAAGTTCATTCATAGAGAAAAGTGTTTTATTTCTATTGTGTGACTGCTATTTTCGTAAGTATCAAACGTGTTCTGAAACATCTTCCATGATATATCACATTTGAATGTACTTGATGCAACATCAACTATGAGTCCTTTACGGCGGACAGTTTCATAGTGAATCTTTTGCACAATTATGTTTTGATTTTTTTTTTTTTTTTTTGTGGAACCTTTCAGTATAAAATGTATCTCTGAGAAACATATCGGTTCTCATGAGATTTTTTCCGTAAGAAAATCTAGGCAGAATCGTGAAAGATTTTCTACTGGAACGCATTCCTCTGTAAATAGGTTAGGTTAGTTTTCGTAACCTAGGTGCAGCGATCGATTGGTAATGGTACAACCCGTATAATGCTTGTACACGTGAACAACGTCGTGTACGTTCCAATTCAGCTCAAGCGTATCATTCATTGGGCCAAATTACACGTCGGTACACAAAAACACATATCGTGAAAGCTCTTGTTCAGCATCCGTACATTGCAGATGCCATCTCCATGTCAGTCGTTTGCCCTACATTGGGCGTACGTTTAGCGTACACAACCGATTTT
>JAHLJT010000875.1:0-41260 GCA_031308135.1 Acheta domesticus
CGAGCGCGGTTGGTCAGCGAGGCGCCGGCAACGCCGCAGCGGCCGACATAAAAGCAACGACCCCGCGTCGTTTGGGGAAGAAATTAGCCCCAGAAGCGCAGAGGGGCGCGGGGATCCCCGGCGGGCCGTAACGGACTCGAATATTCTAGCGACGCAGCGCGCAAATCCTAATAGCGCCTGACCAAACCACGAGGGCTTCTCAACCTGGGAATAGTTTGTGATCCTGTACAAATGAAATTTCCTCGTTTATTCATAAGAACCCACATTAATATGTAGTAACCACAATATTTTACGTACGTAAACTTCATATATTGGTTGTGTAAAATAAAAAAAAATATCTCTGCATCTAAAACAAACTCGTATTAGTTACACACATTTATCACTCAAGAACGGCTGGACCAATTTTAATTATCTGTGTTTTGTTGGATTCATCCTCCCCCGAATAGCAGAATAACTATTAAATATTGGTGAAATGGCGCGCGAGATAGCGTTGTAGAATTAAAAACTAAATATTTGTGTCAATGTAATACGCTACACTTTGTAGGATTTTTGAATCTTTATGTTATATAACTCCTTAACGAAACGTTTAAGGGCATTAAAAACTAAATTTTGAGGCCGATGGCCTCAAAGCAAAGATCTATTCTATGGACATTCTATTACATTTTTGCTGGTCCGGCATTTCTCAATTTATCCCACCTACACAAACGCGTGCAGAATCTGCAACTAATGTGAATGGAGGAACAGAGGGAGGCAGAGACAGACAGAGAGAGAGAACACAC
The DNA here is from genome assembly GCA_031308135.1 of Acheta domesticus. NCBI lineage: Eukaryota > Metazoa > Arthropoda > Insecta > Orthoptera > Gryllidae > Acheta > Acheta domesticus. Next base: position 780 of record JAHLJT010000875.1, read on the forward strand.
ACAGAGTCAGGCAGGTTGAGACAGGGACAGGGAGAGAAACTTCGAGGGGAGAGAAGGGAGGCGGAGGAGAAAAGGGATGCGGCGAGATAGGCGGAGGGAGAGAGGTAAGGAGAAAAGGGAGATAAGGGCAGAACAACGTCCGCCGGGCTCCGCTAGTATGTCAATAAAAAGACGGAAATAGATTGTGAATTGTATAGACCAGGATCCCCAGCATGAAAAATTCATATTCGCTGGCTCATTTACAGACTAGGTGACTTAGGGCACCAACTGTGGCCTCTGTACTCCTCTGGTCGGGAGATCCTAGGGTTCCAGTCCCGAAGTGTGGCTGTGTCAAATTCTTCCGCTGCCTGGAGGAAATCCAGCGGCCCATCTCATCGGTAGTTACCGTGGACTCTCCCAATCAATATCAGGAGCAGTACCCTAACAAACAGGTCATGGATCGCGCGCGATATTTCCTTCCTCTGCCTTGTTCTATCCTCACCCCTTACTTACACAAACTTACATTTACATGCACTACACTACCAACATGTCGGGAGACCAGTCGGGAATTAGTGGTTTACTTTTAAAAGCATGAGAATTACTTAGAAATCCTTTAATTAGAAAACATCCTATCAAAAATGCAGAAAACTGTTATACCAAACACTTACCATATGGTGAGAAAGTTCTTGGGAGGCGAGCTTGATTGAACTCAACATAAATCCATTCTACTAAGCGCAAGTGGTAAATATCGTGCAAACATGTATTTAGAAAGAGAAGAAGCCTGCCTCTTGCCGCAGGCGGTGGTTGCGGCAGCCGTCGTCTGCGCCGAGGAGGCTGCAGGTTCGAGGCCTGCGGAGGAATGGTTGTATTTGTGATTGTCCCTTCAACTTTCATCATCATCCCATCCCCTCATAATTTATAAAACAAGGCTTAACAACCTTGTCTTACAAAGGGATATAGCCGAAACAGCACAACATAATTACACACGTCTCTATCCATGATAGAATATGACTGGGCCTTGGAAGTGGACGTGGTCAGACATCGCCGATACCCTAATAATAATAATAATAATAATAATAATAATAACATAAATAATAATAATAATAATAATTCAGTGGAAAATGGTTTATCTGACATGTGTTGTGATAACGTAAATTTAGCATAATTTGTATTCTGATAAAAAAAACAATGTATCAATAATAATGTAACAAACACATTAAGATGCAATCTTTTTATAGACAATCACCTTTTGATTACTTCATTCACTAAACATCGTTACGTTTCGGAGGGATATTATCTCCATCTTCACACAACTGAAAATTGCACATATACCATTATGTTTTTGTACATGATTCATTGTATGAGTATTATCATCGCTGGTTTACATACGTATTCATTACATTCATAGTTGACACTTGCGACCTCCCACTCGTCCGTTATATTAATCGCAACTGAAAATTTCTAGTTGACGTCAGCGGTGATGTACATCGTCTATCAATCTAAATAAAATAACACAACCTGACATAAATTTGCATCATAATAAAACAATACAACAAGCGCTAAATTATTTACAGATTATTATCTTTATCTTTTTTTCCTTTCATTCAACCAAATTTTACCCTTTTTGACATTGATGCGCTGCATGCTCTTTTACTATACAATATAATCAATTGGTCTACATTGTGAGATCTAAAAAGTTAATAGTACCGGAGGATTCTTCTTCTAAAGGGAACTTGATGTCGCTATGATAAGCGTTAAATCTTAATAAGTTTTCTTTGCTGTGTTCCTTAATGACCAATAGTGTGTCGTGTACATACATGTATAGTTTACATCTAATGTTCTGTAGTATGTGCTACATTGCAATTACATGTGGCATTAGTCTAAAAAAACGTTGATGAAATTAAAATAAAACGATAGGTGAGGGAGCAACTGCTTTACCAGAGAGTGAGACATTGCATTGAAGATGTAAAATCATATCACAAATTTGTCATTTATACAAAACATCATATAAATCTAATTATTCTGAGCGCATATATTGTCATATCCATCACCGTCAGTGCATTACTGCATCTACTCGTTTTTCATGATAACAGATGTTTGCTATAAAGTGCATAGATCATTCAGGGAGCAGATGAATCTGAGTGCAGTGCCAGGTTTAATGTTAATGAAGTTTTCGTTTCGCTACCGGTAAGAACTTCAAGCTGACGGCACATGAACATCTTATCGATGTGTATTTATTGCATAGGGTAACGTTCAATAACTCTTTAAAATTAAATTTAGAATATTGTGAGTAATAGCCCAACATCGAAAAATTAGTCAAGGATAATGACAATATTCTCGGAAAATCGGTACTATTTTAAATTTAATAGCATCTATCCACCTTCAAATACATACTGTCATCACTGATATCATATACACCGTTTCAATCATCAGTTATGTCAATTTCATTTAATATCTGTTTAGTTTTATGATTTAAATTAAACGTTTTTTGTGAAAACTTTGCATTTTAATTATTTTTATATTTATTTAATTATTTATTACTTTAAATGTATTTAAATAAATATTAAAAATCCGCTATGAAATGCAATAGAGTAAATTAAAGACCAGGGAGAACATCCGTGGTGTACGCAAACTGTCAACACCAGGAAACCATAGCCGTGGGCGAGCACTACTCTCGTCCAAAGTGCCTCGCACCCATCGTGAGTTCCGGCTCCGGCCACGCCGCAGCGCCACCGCAGCGGTGTACAAAGAGATCGCCTGGCCCCCCGCCCCAAATGAACTTAAAGAGGGGGTGGGCCCGTTGTGCGGCAATAAATGAATGAAAATCAACCGCGAAAACAAAACTAATAAAACTAAGCTCCAGATAACCGAGGCCTCTGAAAATGTATTTGATCATATGGCCGTAGCTTTTGCATCGGCAATTATCCGCCCACGGCCGGTCGAATACCCGTGGCAGGGCCTGGGGCGAGGTGGGGGTGAGGTGGGGGCGAGGTGGGATGGAGATGGGGTGGGGTGGGGTGGAAAGGGCGAGCTTCGGATGGCAGTGGGCCGGGACGCAGTCATTTCCCCCACCATATGGCCACAGGCTTTCGCCCAGCACACACGCACACTCTGACACGAAGAATGAATTGGACAACCGAAGTCTAAATTTAAACTCTGTTATCAAACGTTAACCGTCTTTTGATCGTTATTTTCCAAGTGTGAAATACAGGTTGTATTTAAACTCGCAACTAACATTTGGAAACTCTTGGACTAGTCCTGGTGACTTGACAACAATATTTTTCTTTATTTTTCTGGTGCAGTGTATTAACCACTTTACAGAATAGTTATAGAAAACTTGACAACCATATGAAGTACCATTCGGTGCTTTACTTTTTAGCGACTATCCTGCTGTGAGCGTCACGCGTTTGTTGGCACATTTCGCTCGGTGCCGACAAGTTCCTGCGACTTCCGCCCACCTGGGCACTCCTTGCGGTAATCCCGCTAAATTATGGGTTTCCATGCTACACCATGTGTTTATGGGGGCGCCAACTCCAAGTTCGCGCGTCCCACTTAAAAAAAAATCATCATCAATCAATCAATGAATGAATGGAATGAAAACATAATTGAATCTTTGTTTCCCCGCGCCTTGAAGCATGTGACAGTTCTTCCGCCGCCTGGCCAGGTTGCAATCAGCTACCCTCGCCGCCGACACCGGTGACGTCACTACATCGCCACCGTCATCGCCGGCACCAACACCATCGCGCCGTCGCCGCCCCTATCTCTCCGCCCGCCTGCGTCCGCCCCCCGCCGCCAGCTAGCCGGCTGCCCGCCCCCCTGCGCCCTGCCCGGGTCTGAACCCGGGCAGCGCCAGAACACGAGTGGACAGCGGGCGACAAAGCTGGTGGAGTGTGGGCCAAGCGGAAGGAGCTATGGTGGACTGGGAGCATGAAGCATCCACGGCGGTGAAGGGCATTTTTCACGCTTTCTGCATTTGAGACCCTCTACTAGACAGCTGGGCAATTTGTAGGAGCTGTGGTGCTGTGACAGTGATGTGGTTCGAAACCCAGCCATGTGTGCCTCGTAACCTTTCAATGTTACATTCATTTGGTTTTTCTTTTCTGTGTTAGTCAGGTAGCATCGCTTGGTCAGTGTGTGCCTTTAATTTTGTGTTTCGCAACATTGCAAGAGTTTTGTGAATTGTTAAAGTTTTTTTTTGTATTCTTTGACACGCGTAGTGTAAGGTTTCGGAGAGGGACAATGTTGCTCTTTTAGTTAGCGGAAGGAAAAAGTACCAAGTCTGTTCTTCGTCATTAATTCAACTCGTTTCATTTGTGCTCGTGATCATTCAAATGCAGTAGTAAATAGGAATAGTCTTCTAGATGACTAAGGATCAACGAGTCTTCTAGTAGGAAGTTTGGTCAACTGTACTCGACTACAGGCACCGCCAAACTACCAATGCATTTAATGTATATATAGAGTTCAGAGCGGACTGCAGGACAAGTCTAAATCTTCTGTAAGACTCCCCGCGCCCGGAATCACTTTATCTATTAGTCAATCTCAACATGCGAGAAGATATTTCAATTTATTTGTACAGATCACAGACTAATGAAATTCATTTTCTATTATAAAATTTAACGACGTATGCTTATTATTTCGAATGGTGTGTGTGTATATACATATATGACAAAACAAAATGGCGCCTTGGATGCAATAAACGGGCAACATAGAGCTGTAAACATCGTTACTGTACTGTACTGTAGCGACTGCAACTGTACTCGGCTATATATATATATATATATATATATATATATATATATATATATATAGCCGAGTACGATGTTTACAGCTCTATGTTGCCCGTTTATTCATCCAAGGCGCCATTTTGTTTTGTCATGCCAAGAGTGTTGTAACATGTCTTCTTTCCATTGCCACTGTTATACCATCCTTCTATTTCACTCTTCGCCGTTCTCGTTTCCTCCGTGTTGCTGGTGTCCAGTTATAAACCTTGGAATGGTCACATTTTTAATCCCTGCCTAATTTTCTTAAACTTCTCTTTTCTTTACGACACTTGAATCCTTTCCTTTAATGCTGCAATTCCCAGATAACCAACTCTACTCCCTGTCTAGAGACGACGCGCACGCTTTTAATAATCTCTTTGATCGCCGACCTGCGGGACGCCTCGGCCGACCCGCGCCGTTGCATGCATGCTTCTATTTATGGGCCATTGCAACATTTTTTCCTTCCGCAAACAAAGCGATTCCGAGTTTACAGCGGGAGAGTGGGAGCGGTGGGCAACATTGCGGCAACAATAACAAATTTGGTCGCTGAAACAAACGATGTGAGCAATCTCCAGGGATCGTTTAAAACAATGTGCTCCCTGCCGTTAGACGATTGTGTGTTTTGCTCGTAATTTGTAATACCGCGGCAGATACGATTTTTCAATTGATGCAGCGTCGGTGGTCGGCGAAGACGTCAAAATTAGAAACCAGCAATTAAGTTCTCTTTTGATTGGATTTCTGTAAACAAATAATCAGGTATTAACCGAGACGAATGGCCTAATTTGGAAGGAAATTAATTAGATACTCTAATATTAATATTGTTGTTTTTACGTAAAGTAATCTTTCTGAATTGCAAAGGAAATAGTTCATTGTCAATATTTTATTATATTACATAGTTGAAAGAACTGCAGTAATAGAATTTATTGGTCGTTGACGAATATTGGAGCATTGAAACAATTATTTTGTTTTAGTGTAACGTCAGTCATGAAACATTTTGTGAAAACTCAGGAATCCGTACCAAAGATATCTATTTTCTTATCCGTACGATGGATGGACAATTAATATACTATTAATGTGTAACTTTTCATGGTACATTTCTGCACAAATCGAGACGTGATGCGAAACACATTGGATCATGTCCCATTCAGAGCACGTTAACTCACGTGCAGATTTTACTGCCATGAAATGAGAAGCGTCATCTTAAATGCAACAGACTAAGAACGTGATGTAATAAACCTCCCTCCTATGAAGAGTCGAAATGATGTTTGCATCCCTGAAACCCCTTCTCCGCGGCAGAGAGCATACAATCCAAAGCCATGTACTCACATTCGGTAGCGTTAAAATTTTAAGGAGCCTTCCCCGATGGGGCAGCTTTCCGTTCTGACATTCGGAGCACTTGTTTTTCTGGTGGAATGTGTGGAATATACCCTAAAGAGACGTTTGCCCTCTCATCCCTTGCATTAAATTGTCTCTACGTTCTCTACGTTTTCAGGTGAGGAATGTAATATATTGTAATATACAAAATATTACAGAACAAACGCCGCGCCTTAATCTGGACGGACGGAGCTGTAATATACAAAATATTACAAAACAAACGCCGCGCTTTAATCTGGACGGTCGCGGTTACTAGGTAACGAAGGTTGTTGACGGGCAAGAGGGGGCCCTGGACTAGAGAGTTGGTGGTTGACTGGATCGTGGTGGCAGCGGCGCGAATGTAAGCTGAATTATTTAAGTAGGACATTGACGTGAATGAGGAGGATAGACTGTGGAACAATAGTGCAAGAAGTGAGCAGCAAGAAAGAAGCAGACGACTTCGGCGACGACCGTGCCGCGAAGAGGGATTTTCGGCGCGGAAGCCAAGGGGCTACGAACTGCGGGGCCATCGTTTCACAACGCCACAATATTCAGTACCGTGAATCTGATGCATGCAATCAATCAAGAGAATTTATATTGTTAATCCCAAATTCAATTTTTAATAAACAAAATTATTGTTGTGCACGTTATATGTAATTCCTTCAGATATAAACAATTTCAGACTTCCAGGCTTCTCTGCATAGAGAGCATGAGAACCAAAGAACTGAGCTAGCAATAAAGTAAATTAGATAAAATAAATCATTCATTATTTTATCACAATATATGTATATGTATATGTATATGTGTGTGTGTGTGTGTGTGTGTGTGTGTGTAAGAGTAAACTCCGACACCGTGAGACCAATCTGCATGAAAGTCGGCACTTCTACATGTTTTTTCACCGAGAAGGTTTATGGGCTATTAAATCTGTTGTAACTCACTACATGGCGCTGTAGAACAACACTAAATATTTACATCAAATGCAACCCGCAACACATTCGTAGGATTTCTAATCTATATCCTTAAATAACTCCTAAACGATGCGTATATGGCCTTAAAAACTAAAATTTTGAGCCCAAAGGCCTCAAAGAAACGTTTTTCACACTATAATCTACAGAATAAAATCTTTTTGAACATTCTATTACATTTTTGCTGATCCGGCGCTTCCCGATATTACCTCACCTGCTCAGAGATGTTGCAGAATCTGCAATTAAATGTGAATGAGGACAGACAGCGGAAGAGACAGACAGACAGGGATAGGGGGGAAGGGAGAGACAGTGAGAGGGTGATGGGAGAGGAAGAGGGAGATGAAGGGCAGAAAAACGTCTGTCGGATTTTCCCAGTATATTCTACTTTGTATTTTGGTTAACTCATTTAGCACAGAGATGTACGTGCCTCGTAATACTCTGTGAAAAAAAACCTTGTGAGCCAGATTTAGATTTTCTCCGAACTCACGTTAACAACCGAAAGAGACTCTTGTATTCTTTATCCCTTTATCATGTAGGCAGCAAGGGATTGCTAAACAAAAGTAATCCTTGAAAATATATTCTTTATCCTTAATATTCTTTCCGAAAATTCAAATTGATTTGGAAAATGAGCGGGCCTCGTAATCTTTCTCTACCTCTCAATGTCAAATGACCTCCGCTTGGCCCTGACACTTTCAATTTTTTTTTTGAAATTTGCTCCAAATTTTTTCTTCAAAAGTTTTTCTAGCGATTCTTCTTCTTACAAAGTACGCAGAAAAAAAAGACGCAATTCTGTTTTCTATCTCAATCATTCTCTGTATCATTCTCGGAAATTGCATAAACTTTTCTTCCCTCTTCTACCCCAACATTATTGAAGAAAAAGATTTATTTGTTAATGAAATCTTCAAAATTCTTCACAATTAGATATTTATTTATTAATTCATTATTTTTAATTCATCTTTAATTCCCAAATTATGAACAATTGTTTTCAAAATATGACACACAATAAAATATATTCGCATAATTTTCAGTGAATTACACTTTAGAAAAATACTTCATAGTATTTTTCGACCCTTGCTTAAATGTTGGAGTGGTTTCTTGGGTTTAGATCAGAAAAAATACGCTATATCCTTACTGCCAAAATCGCATTAGGAAGGGTTATGTGAAGCAAGCAAGCCCGTGGTTCTCATAGTACTTCTGCTTTGCAAATATTCACTAATTAGAGGTCGTTGTGGCGTACGAGTATACAAAATCTTTAGAATGCGATTTCTCTTTTGATTCTTTATTATCACACGTTAGTAAATGTTCGTAGATCAGAGTGCCACTAAATATTGTGGTGAGGCTTATGATGAGACGCCATTGAAAATGGCGGATGATTCCTTTTTTTGACGCAGGTATCTCTGTAACGCCTGGTTCGCTATTTTGATTTTGAATGAAATTTAATAACTAGGGCCCGGATAATTATGTAATTACATATTTTCCTAAGGTAACGCTATCAAGTCGAATCAACGATACATTCACGTTTTATATCGGTTAGTGGTAAAAAACGTTGAGTTTTTAGTACATATATTTACATATTTTGCCTGAAATTACCTATATTTACATATTTTACACAAATGAACATATTTTTACATATAACTGAATTTTTCCATTATCCTACATTAAAAAAAGTATTCTTTATTTTTCCTATCTGTGTTTGATAAGGAATCATCCAAACAAACAATTTAGCATTGTCAAACATTTTTTCTGTAGCCTCCTCTCTAAAATGAAGCTATTATTACGTGCTGAAATGAGTGTCATAAATGCCAACGGAATTGGAAGAATAGGGGAAAGCAACGATGGTATAGCTTCTGTTCTGTTAGTTTTCAGCGGGAGTATCGCAGAGAACAGAAAGAAAGTTTGATTTGTAAAAATGATATCTTTAGCAGGCGATATCGCGCACCCACTTCGCATATTTTAGAGGTCTTCTTTGACCTTGATGCACTTCACCAGAAAGTACACGCACCAGCTCAAGAGTCCCGTTGACATTTTTCTTTCCCTGATTTTTATATGCGTCCCTCTACCGTTGTTCGTAAATTATCTCTTTGGACCGAAAAATATGAAGTAAAATCTCGCCGTGGAACTGATGTGCAAGGAAATCATATTGGCAAGGTTGTGATAGGTTTAATGAACGTTTAAAAGTTTAAGTCTTATTTTGTTAACTTGTGAAGTGTTACCCAAATGCAACCATCAAACTATTACAAAACGTTTTAACGATACAACGGGATTTTTGTAGCCTAATTAAGTTAAACATAATATCTTCCTTCCGGTACTAGTGCAGTGCCGTACATGTGCAAGGCAGCAGAAGACCTGCAGGTATTGTTCCAAAATTACTACTTCTAACCTATCTTGTGCATGAGTTGTGTTTGCAGAACTTATTCGATATCAGTTTGATAAACTTGACGCATTGATTTCCAATACAATAAAGGATTAACGAGATGGGGCGCCTGGATCGACGCTATGAGCTACAATACTCAAAATTTTGATTTTGTAATACAAGTTATACATCAATTTGATTCTGAAGCTGCAGCATCAATGCAATTTTTGATACTCAAAAGTTGAACAACTATATTGCCTAATTTTTCAGTAAGCACAACAATTAAATTTTTGTAAACATATTCCCTGATACTTTCTGGTAGTTTTGAAATTACCCAATGAGCAGTCGTTTCTTTAAAAACTGCTCATTTATCATTGGAGGGTCAATAGGAGGATCTAGTGAAGAAAGAGGTCTTCCTTTCTGGATAAAAACCCAGGATTCGAAACAATTTGTGCTATTAGTGCAGTGCTATGAGGGGACAGCTCGTCACACTGGATCCAGAAAACACGGAGGATAGGAAGTGTATTTGCCATGAATATTTAGATGCGTCAACAAATCTTTCATATTTTTAAAGTCAAAATACAATTCGTGACATCTCCTTGAAATTCTCTTTCTTTAGAGATATCATTTATAAAGATTGGTTGCTTATTAGAACCGCAGAGGGAAGGTATACTACTGAAATAATATCGGAGACGATATATGTTTCTTATTGATACGGAGATCTTTGTAAATAATAGGATTAAGAGAACTATAATGTTTAATTCTGGTCTTTATATTCAGTACACAGAACAATATATACTAATATAAAGGTAATTTAATAAAAAATAATTGATATAATGATATATAATGTTACATATTTCATACTTTTGAGTACATTATATATTTCTGTACATTATAATACATATATATGTACATATTTTCCCAATTTTTAGTACATAATTATCCGGGCCCTAGTAATAACGTACTCTTTAAGATACTTCAGTGTACAGTTTTTGATAGCTCGTACCGTTTTTGAGTTAAGTCATTCCAAGCCAATTTTGGAAAAGTGTCACATGAAAAATGTCAGTTTTGATGAAATGACGAGTGCTAAGTTCCACGTTTTAAATGAATTTTTTAAAGTTGTAGTTTTGTAGAGGAAATAGTTTTTGAGATATAACAGTTTCTGTCCCTGCACAGCGTAGTCGAACTATTAAATTTTCGCAACTTTGGTAAACAATATTTCCTCCATTATTGCTAAAGTAATCCAAGTGAGCTGCGCTGAACTGAAATGAATGAGACAGTTATGTCAAAATCATACACACGACAATTTTATTAATATACGCTGATAATATTTCTCCCATCAGCAGTTTTCTCTTAATCTGTACATAATTAGATAGTATGACAGAATAGTTTTGTCGTACTATATCTCACACATTTAAATAAATCAGCATGATCATTCGTGTTGAAGTAGAAATTATATTTCTATATTTTATTTCCCAGGTGAGGTGACGTCATTACAAACATGAATCTGTGTTTGGCACATGAAACTCTCGAACAGCGAAATCAGTCATTTTACTTGTGTTTACTCTTCGTTTTCTTCAATTGGTAATTTAGACATTTCTTAATTTATTGTAACATCAAAGATGGCTGTAATGCGGCCGAAAAACATTCATGTAAAAAAAGAGATGAAACGACAATTTATTTATATGTGATACCGAGAATATAATAAATATCGCGCCACTTCCTATTGGTAAAACCTTAATTTTTAATTAAGAACCATGAACAAGGCACCAGTGCATTTGCTTTTTTGTTGTTGTTTTTTAAGAATGTACGTAAGAATGTAGAATATGCTATATGCCCGTGTACATGCCTCCAAATCTACAAGTAATTTCATTAAACGTTTCAATACTTCGATATGTTTCAGACGGACATATCTAACATTACGTGAACGAATATACTGTACAGAATATCTGTGAAAATGTATGCCAGAGAGTTAGTAACTAAATGTTAAACGCCAATATAAAAACTCTTTGAATTCACGTAAAAACTGATCGTTTGAAGTCTTCGTGAGAAAACGTCAAAAATCACCAAAAACGCGGGTAGCTAGAAAGAGCGTATTGTCGATTGCGCAGGGCACTAACGTGAGCTCTATTTCCACTAATAATAAGGTTGTGCTTCATTTTCCTTTTAAAATACTTTCCATTTTACAACAAATGCACTCACCCCCACCCTACCGCCAATCCATAGGAAATATTCACCCATCAATGGCAGCTTGCAGCCTCTTTATGCATTAAATATACAAAACTCCAAGGACGGCTAACTTAAACAGACGGCAATAATGGGTTTCGGTTGCCTCGCTTTCAACAATGTTTACCGAACAAGAGAACAGCGAGAGCCGAGGGGGTTGTCATGGCGACGGTGGGAAGCCGCCGTCACCGCTGCCTATCCCCTTCCACTGGTGCAGCTATGACCAGCAGAGCGGCAAAGTAGGAGTAATTCGATAGTCATATGGCACTTGCAGTGGTGGATTAACCAATAGGTAGTACTAGGCGATTGCCTACTGCCCCAGTCGGCCAGGAGCCCCGACGACATGCATCTTTTAAAAAAACCTTTTTAATAATTAAACGAGTCAGAGTGAATGTCAAAATGAATAATGAAACGAGTCATTTTTGTAACTCTGTATTAACTTTCGAGACATTTTGAGCTCATAAATGCAACTATTAAATTCAATAACGACTTATAACTTAAGCAAAAATTGAAATCATTTTAAATCATCAATTTTTTTTGAACACCCCCTTCTTTGTTTCCACTTTTTCTGGGACTTAAAAATGTAATAAAATCGAATCTTGCATAATTTTTTTAAGATATGTCAATGAATAAATTCAGAATGCATGGTCTAATAACAAATAAAATCGTGAGATGTCGATAATATCTTAAAATATCCTGTTGACATTCTGAAAATGTTTTGAATCACATCACAAAACAAAGAAGACAATCTGAATCTCATTTTATTTATTAGAACATTTTATTTGGATATTAATTAATTATTATATTTTTATATGGGAAAGAGGGGGCGGTAAATGAAAGGAGGAGCCCCTCATTTGCATTTGCGTTTGCGTAGAGTCCTATTGAATATTAATCCGTCACTGGGCCCTTGGTTTCACCACCTTCCTGCACTCCATGGCTCACGGTATCAACTGATGTCACCAGTGTGATGACGTCTTGACAGGGAGATCCTAGGGTCCACTCTGCCTAGAGGAGAATTCTAGCGATCGTCAGATTGCTCTGATCAGACGTTTTCCGTGGTTTCTACGATCAACACCAAGCAAATGGCGGAGCGAACAAACGGACTACGGACAGCACGCGATCTTTCCTTCCTCTTCCTTATCCTATACTCACCCTTACTTACACACACACACACACACACACATAATTACCACACATGGCGAGAGACCGGTCGGGAGCTTAGAGCTTGTCCTGGATGGAGGTGGTGGCTGCTGGTTAGGAGAAATCCCATTAGCCGACATTAGGGCGGCGCCGTATCTCACCATCCTGCGGATGTCACCGCCATCTCCCGCAATGAAGAAACATGCACTACACTTACGGTACTAATGACCTTAACCGTTCACGCATCCGGAATCGTCAATCAATTAAAATGCACTCTATGATGACTCTGACTTCTGAAGTCGCTGTGCATGAACGTTTCTTCTTTGTTTCTAAAAACTTTCAAGCTCACTCACATGAGCGCTTTATAGGAAAAGTTTAACTAAATTAATTATTCTAGAGAACTCTTAGGATAAAAATCCTTTGATAAAATCGCCTACTACACTTTTTATGATTAATTAAAATACATTAAGAATTACTGTACTTTTCTTACAATTAGTTTTCAATAACAATTTAATAGTACATTATGAAACGATGATGTAATGGTGGATATTAATACACGAGTGTTATATTACGATACGAGCGAGGAACGGGAGAGTATCATAAACTTCACACGAGTGTATTAAGTAGAGTTTCATACAGTACTTTTTCTACGACTTATGGTAACTTTTATAAGTTAAACTTCCCCATTGAATCATTTCGTCGCAGTCGACATGTAGGATTCGGTCAAGGCCACCTAGCGGACACCTCTACCTCCCCCCCACAGGTGGCTTTGTTTTACCAGATCGCCTGCGAGGGAGTACAAACGTTGTGGCAATAATCACCACTTCACTGACCATCCGACGTCACCACTGTCGCATTTTCTCTTATTTTTGGAAATGTAAACACCACCAGAAATAACCACCGTTCTCTAAACATTTTAAACTAATTAGAATTGGCCACTACTAATTGAACTAATTGAATTTAAGGACAACCACATGACAGCAACATATAATACAAAATGACATGTTCAGATCTTAATGTCACTCAAATATTCTCTCCAATAACTACGACGGTGATAGTCAAATAGGATCCATGAGAAATTATGATACAATTTATTTGAAATAATATTTCACATAACAAATTACTAGTAACAAAATAAATTAAAACTGAGAAGATAATATAATATTAAATGCAATTATGACATACACACTCGAATGTGTTCAACAAAGTGTACTTCAACGATTCTCAATGATTAATATAGTGCCAATGCTTGGTTTGTAAGCTTCTCTGTGATTGGTCAAGAACCTGTACCATAATGAAATCTGTATCGTTATGGCTATCATCATGCAACGGGTTGCAGCCATTAAATTACAGAATTATAGAATGAGTGTAGAAAAAGTAATCCATAAAACTGTGGTGTTATCCAATATGGAATAAATAGGGATTAGTTGTATAAATTATGATTTTTATTTCATAAATATGTAAGTTTATTCAATATAATTATTAAAACTTTAAATCTAGAAATGAAAATTATAAAATTCTTTCAACAAAAATCATAGATTTTTCCAAACCAGAATTCATCCTTGTACCTTTGCTTATGTGTATAGAAATAATTGTTTTCCTTTTACTTCTCTGTACTTTCTTCTGTAACTCACTGTTCCTAAAATGAGAATAATTTATTAAATAGCGTCAGTGGCAAACTGAAGAGGAAAAGAGGGACTCATAATGGGGGCGGGGCGAATCATTTTAAAAATGGTTTAAATTAATTGTTTTATAAAAATGTCTCAATTTCTCAATTTTTGTCGGAAATTATCGAAGAAAAGAGGTATGGCATGTCGACAAAAAAGTAAGAAAACGTGAAAAACTACTTGTTCCTTGATTAAATGCAGTGAATAATAAATCAATATTATACTAAAGGAAACTAATTATCGAGTTAATTGCCATGTTCTAAACTTTGTCCTTTAATTTTATCTGTGATTTGTGAATTTGAAGGAAAAGTTCAATTAGATATGAGAGTGCTGAAATAATTGAAGGTGAAATTTCTCTCTATACCAAGGCAACAATCACAAACTCATACACACACACACATACACACAAAACAACACAATCCCACTTTGCTAACCATCTCTTAGAACAGGAACACTAATTTAATGCAGACAATGATGTCCAAATTTTGGAAATTGAATACAGATGCACTCATAGCCATGCATACCAATTATTTATTAAACAATCCTCAGCACATTATTTTGAATGAACAATTTCCTTCCCTCTCGCCTCTCCTGAAGCTGGCCGCTTCCCACGCACATTGAACCCCTGCTCTCCTCTTTTCCGACACCCGACCGAGCCTTTCCCTTAATGGCCATTTCTTAGAAAAAAAGTTATCCCTCTCCGCATTGAGAGCTTTCTTTTAAATAACGTGCAATGCCCTTGATCTTCGCTATCTTGCCTGAACTGAGGCCCCCAGCTGCCACAGAATCGGTATGTCAGTTTCCTCATCTAAATTTATTTATTTACTTATTTGTCTAAACTATTTTTACTTTCCCGTATACATACGTATATACGAAGTAATATACAATACAGGGAGAGTTATGTAATGCTGAGGAAAATCGATTTCGAGATTTCAACGGAAATGCACGTTTTGGGGTCCTCTGCTAACGAAAAAGTGGTCCTTTTCAAAATGTTCATCCGTCTATCCGTTCACCTGTGAACATCATTAGAGTCTAAAACATACGTAGGATTTTTTCAAAATTGAAGAAACCCCTGTCCATCTGCCTCGAGTCGAAGCTTTGAGATTTTGAAAAACATTCTTTAAAATTTGGGAGTACTTTACATGAAGCCCCTGGAGATTTTCAAACTTTTCTCAAAAACGGCTCCAAATTTTTTCTTTAAATTTCTTGAAATAATATAGTTATATACACATATAAAGGTAGCATAGGTAACCGATTTTCACGGTTAACTCTGAATTTTCGAAAATTGCAAAAGTTTTTATTTTTTTCGTCGTCATCCAACAAATAAAATTTGTTCCCCATAGTGCGTTATTTCATTAAGGTCATGTAAATTTTTTTTTGATAATTTTAGTAGTTTTTTGCGCAATATTGCGTGCAATATAAGCAATTTTAAAAATTTTCAAAAACAAGATTTTCTCAAAAAAGGCGCCAATTGTTTTCTTTAAACTTTTAGTAAGAATAGTGCCTCAAGTACTCTATGAATAACGTAAACGCAATTTTGCCCTATCCTTTGATTTTTCAAAAATTACAAAACTGTATTTTCTTTTACTTATCTCACACGTCGTTAATATTTACATTAGATTTGTTCACATTATTATATTTACGAGTACTCAACGTTTTCTGTGAAAACTAGCTCAAAATTCCGCATTTTCAGAAACGATAAAACTTTATTCTCTCATAAATGGTTCCAAATGTTTTCTTCAAATTTCCGAAAGGATAGAGCAAATTGCCCTCTTTAATGTGACGTTAAGTTTGAGATATGTTTATATTTTTTCAAAAATTACACAAATATAATTCTTTTAAATATCTCTCACACCGTTAATATGCACATTTCCAGCAATTGTATTTGTGAGTTAATGTGTTTCAAATGACTTTTAATGACGTTTTTCGGAATCACAAAAGATTCCAGTGAAAAAGCTTCAATTTTTGCTTTTACAGTAGCGGTGAAACGCCATTTTCTTAAAAACGTTTCCAATATAATTATGTGAACATATCGCCGATTATGTGAATATTACCGATATAACAGACAAGTCACAAAAATTACATTTTTGTAATTTTTGAAAAAAAAGAATAGACCAATATGATGTTTATGTCATCTCATAGTACATTTACATACTTAACTCACAGCACCCCGTGTGGTGTCGGGGGTTTTAGTAGAATAACACCATGGGACCTCCCCCTGTCGTAGAAGGCGACTAATCGGAGCAGCTGTCCGCTGTCATTCCCCTAAATATCCTGTAATTCCCACTTTTAACTTGGTGTGTCATTACTTCCACTTATTGTGGCACACTTCTGTTCTCTGTCCTGTGGGCCAACCTTCCCATCGGCCAACTCTTGTGTTTCTGACCCCGACGCTATTAGGTTTGCGAGGGCTAGGGAGTCGTTTCTATTTTACCCTTCTATTCTAACTCTATTCTTCACTGTCCCCCTTCTCTTCTTCCGTTTCCTTTTAGCTGGCGGTAGCTCAAAAACGCTAGGGGAAGGCGACCCCGAATATAAACGCAGGATGGAGGGTCCTTTAGGATCGACGCTTACGGTGCAGGGGATCGGAGCCCCGGTACCGGCGGTCGGTGGTGAGCAAGCAGGCCACCGGGCGTCGTCAGCCAGCGACTGCAATGCCACGGGTGCGGATCACTCGGCATCCCTGGCAGATATTGCTACGAGTGATAGCAAACTTCGCGGGACTCGCATGGAAGTTTGCGATTTCAGGGTTGAGGGATCCCTTAAAAACCCTCGTCCAGAAAAAAGTCCTGAGTTAAGAGCGAAAAAAATGAAAACTGAAAGAATCGTAAACCCTGATGACTTCTTTAAGAACACAAAAGCAGTACCAAAATACCTTACAGTTAAAAGAAAAGAAGGGAATTTTGAAAAAGTAAGCCCATTTCTAATAGAAAAGTGTATTAACACTTGGGCTCGATCTGCCATAAGAGATATAAAGAAAACTCCAACTGGACTCTTGTTAGAAACATTTAATGAAAATCAAGGACAAAAGTTACTAGAATTGAAGAAAATAGGCACTATCGATGTTGAAGTAAATGCTCATGGCACGTTGAATACTTGCAAAGGTGTAGTAGTTTGCAGTGACTTACTGAACTGCAGTGAAGAGGAAATAGCTCGAGAACTAGCTTCTCAAGGAGTCATCGCCTGTCGCAGGCTAACAATGAGGCGGGACGGGCAGATAATCCCTTCAGCATCCCATGTCTTAACGTTCAATCGTAGTACGTTGCCAGAGAAGATTAAAGCTGGCATTCATCGTCTGAGCGTGCGATTGTTCGTTCCTCAACCGATGCAGTGCTTTCAGTGTTTACGTTTTGGACACACAGCTTCTAGATGTGCGAGAATCAAAGCATGTCAGTGTGGAAAGCCATTTCATAGTGATGATCCGTGCATAGATCCTATCAAATGCATCAATTGCAGTGGACAGCATTCAACAAGGTCAAGGGACTGCCCAATATACAAGCAGGAAGCAGCAATACAAAAAGTAAAAGCCACACAAAAAATCAGCTATCCTGAAGCAAAAAAGCTTGTGTGCCCTGAAAGTAAAGGAAACATCACGTACGTAGAAGCAGTCACCAAAAGCACATCAGTGCCTTCATTAGTAGTAAGAGAACTAATGCCAGCAATAACTCTCTGCATAGAAAAGTATTTTAATGAAATTTATAACAAGAAAATCCACACGAAAGAATTAAATACAAACACTCAATGTGAAGTATTAAGTGAAAAGCAATCTTCGGAACCCCCGCCAAATGAGACAGAAAGAATTCCAGTGGCTGCCCCCGCAGCTACATCCAGTAAAGGCGAATCGGCAACAGGCTACCGAAGTCGATCGCCCCGTCTTTCAAAATACACCAAGGAGGACTTCCTAAAACAAACAACTAAGTCATCTACCACCAATCATCAAGATACGACCACTTGCTCAGAGACAAGCTCGATGGTAAGTGCGGAAAATAACGAATACCAATCCATTGATCCAAGCAAAATCCCCCGCAAGAAGAAAAAGATGAAAGGATGGCCAAAAGGAAAACCTAGAAAATAAGCCGGACATACCCACCCCATAACAGAGAACTCCATTCCAACTATGGAAAATATTATTCAGTGGAACATCAACGGCTGTATCTCGCACTATTGTGAGCTGAAATTGCTACTGGCTAATTACACGCCAATGTGTCTGTGCTTACAAGAAACGCATTTCAAGCCACAAGACCGTTTCAATTTAAGAGGATACAAGACCTTCCGCAGTGACGTAGAACCTGATAGACGAGCTAGAGGAGGTGTTGCCATACTGATCAGCAACACACGTCCTGTTAGTCGTCTGCGACTCAATACACCTCTACAAGCGGTAGCAGTAACCCTGTACCAGCCATTGAAGATGACATTATGTTGCGTATACTTACCAGACGCCTCATGGCAAAATGAAGAACTACAAGATCTGATCGATCAACTACAACCTCCATTTCTTATTCTAGGCGACTTTAATGCTCATAGCACCACGTGGGGATGCTCTAAAACAAACGATGCCGGTCGAAGAATTGAAGACCTGTTACTTAACAATACATACGTACTCTTAAACACAGGTGCAAGCACTCACTTTAACGCTAGAAATGGTACTTTCTCAGCCATAGATTTTTCGATATGTAGTCCAAATCTTGCAACACGTTTGACGTGGAATCCACTTACAGATCTTCATCAGAGCGATCACTTCCCTCTGTTGATTTCTTCAAACATACGAAAGAACGACGTATATTTACCAAAACGTTGATGTACCAACCGTGCAGACTGGTCCAGCTTCATTAGACATATAAAACCAATAAATGCCAGTGGAAACACAGAGAGAGACGTTACAGACTTCACCAACTCTGTAATTTCTGCTGCTGGAAAATACATTCCACAAAGTACTGGTCGCTCATTCAGAATGCCAGTACCATGGTGGAATACGGAGACGAAAGAAGCAATAAGGGAGAAAAGAAGAGCTCTCAACAGATATAGGCGTTCACCAACTCAAGACAATCTTATTGCTTTCAAGCGTTTGCGTGCACTTGCTCGTAGAAAAATACTAACAGCAAAACGATCAAGTTGGGAGAAATACGTGACAATCATAACCAGGACGACCAAAGTCACAGGGGTATGGCAGAAGATCAGGTCAATAGCTGGGAAAAATGTTTTCAGTCCTATTACATGCATAGAGCATGAAGGGCAACTAATCTGCAACCCAGACGAAATAGCCAACGTATTTGCCTCTCAATACTCCAAAGTCAGCAACACAAACAGCTATCCTGAAGACTTCTTAGAGAAAAAGCGAGAAGAACAAGGAAAAATACTAAATTTTACTACTGATATAGATGAGCCGTATAACGCTCTTTTCACAAGGCGAGAATTACAAGACGCTATAAGTGCAGCTGAAGACACAACAGCAGGATCAGACAACCTCCCCTACAGCATAATACGTCGGTTACCAGAAGAAATACTCTCCATCTTGTTAAATATATATAATAACAACTGGATACAAGGCAATTACCCCAAATGCTGGAAAGAGGCGATAATAGTTCCACTTTTAAAGGCTGGCAAAGACCCATGGAAACCCGAAAACTATCGCCCGGTATCATTGACATGCTGTCTAGGAAAAATTGTAGAAAAAATGGTCAACACCAGACTAACATGGTGTCTCGAAAGAAACATCCTCCTGAATAAACATCAGTGCGGATACCGACAGCATCATTCCACCATTGACCAGCTAATATATCTGGAAAACGCAATTCAGAACACCTTTATCAAAAGACAACATATGGTTGCTGTATTCTTCGATCTGGAAAAAGCTTTTGATAAGCTTTTGATAAGATAAGCAAATCAGAGGAAAACTTCCAAACTTTATATTAAGCTTTCTTAGTACCAGATCCTTCCAAGTCCGTATTCGGCAGTCCATCTCAGAAAGTCACGCACTAGAGAATGGTGTACCACAAGGTTCTCCATTAAGTGGTACGCTTTTTATCATAGCGATCAACGAGATGTTTGACGGCATAGAAACATCAGTTGGAAAATGCATTATGTAGATGATATTGCTCTATTTTATTCAGCCAAATCACCGGCAATGATCAAATTGAAAATGCAAAACGCCATAAATACCTTAGAACAGAACGCGGAAAATATTGGCTTCTCATTTACAGCAGCTAAAACCAAATGCGTCCATTTCTGTAGGAAACGGAAAGGATGCAGAGATCCTCATCTGGCATTAAATGGTGTTCAACTGGCATACAATGAATCGGCAAAATTCCTCGGTTTGATCTTTGACAGACATTTAACTTGGAAACAGCATATAGATTATACCTTGTCTAGATGCAGAACGGCTCTAAACGTAATACGATGCATTTCGCATATAAATTGGGGAGCAGATAGACATCTTACTCTGTCTCTACAAATCAATGGTAATGTCCAAAATAGATTATGGATGCGCAGTGTGCTCCTCAGCCAGGAAGTCAAGCTTAAGGAAATTAGATCCTATTCACAACGCAGGTCTCCGTTATGCATCTGGAGCGTTCCGCACTAGTCCTTCCTTAAGTCTATATTGTGAAACCAGTACCATGTCGCTATATCATAGACGACAAACACTACTACTCAGATATAGATAAAAAATGCTGTCACTGCCAGAGCATTTGAACCATTCATTGATGACTCGACCTAACTTGGCATATATTTACGATCGAAGACCTACTGCCACTCGTCCAGCCAACATCCGTGCAATCGAAATAACTAGATGTTATAACATCGTTCTACCATCGGTTTTGAAGTATAAAACATATGAAGTTCCACCTTGGACGCTGAAACTGCCAGATGTTCGACTCGACACAACCAGTGTAAAGAAAAAAGAATGCCTTCCCGCAGAATTAAAAATCGGATTTAAATTAGTTCTCGAAGAATACATCGCAAATCACACAATCATCTACACCAATGGATCAAGAACCAAAAATGGGGTTGGAAGTGCATTTGTTACTGAAGGCATTTCAAAAGCATGGACTCTTCCCCTAGAAGCGAGTGTGTACACAGCTGAATTGTTTGCAGTATTGCAAGCTTTGCGATATTGTGAAACTCTAAGCCCAAGAAGATTTGTTATCTGCACAGACTCGCTCAGTTTTCTTAGCGCCATAGAGAGACGCCTACCTGTAAACCCAATGCTTCAAATGATACTTCTATCATGTCATAAATTAAGACAGAGAGAAGCATCAGTTACATTTATCTGGTGCCCTGGGCACGCAGGTATCTCAGGGAACGAAGAAGCCGATTCTGCAGCAAGAAATGCCGCAAACAAACAATTAGAAATTGATACGGCAGTAAGACCTCTAGATGCAAGAAATGCTGCTTTAAAGTATCTTCAGAGCATGGCAAACCACATGGAATAGCCTTGAAACGAAATTAAAGCCAATCAAGCAAAGCGTGAATAAATGGATAAATGGCAAGCACACGTCAGCTACACTCGACGAGAACAAGTGTGCCTTACCAGACTAAGAATAGGCCACACAAGGATAACCTCTTCATTCATGCTGAATAATGAGGAACCACCTGTCTGCGACTGCGGTGGAGTTTTAACAGTGAAACCTCCACTAACAGACTGTGTAAATCTCGCGACAATCAGAGACAGATGTGGAATGAAGGGGGATCTGAGGGAAGACCTAGGAACGGACACAACGGCGACTGACAAGACGTTAAAATTCCTGAAAGAAGCAAATCTGTTTCATAAAATTTGAATTGTAACTGTAAACTGTGCTTGTATATGTGACATTTTATAATAAACAGTAAAAAGGCTAAAGGCCATAGTTGCCAAGCCTTCAAACATTAAAAAAAAACTCACAGCACATTTAGTAAGTACTATCTCTAGCTAAAGTTTAAACAACAAATTTGGAGCCGTTTTTGAGAAAATTGTGTTTTTGTATTTTTGTTTTAAATTGCAAATATTGCATGCAACATTACGCGAAAACTACTAAAATTTTCAAAAAATTGTACATGATCTTAATGAAAAAACTTAGTATGGAGAATAAATTTTATTTGAAGAAAAATCTCTATCTTCAATTTTGTAGTTGTAGGACGAGGCCGAAAAAACTTGCAAAATTTTGCAATTTTCGAAAATTCAGAGTTAACCGTGAAAATCGGACCTATGCCACCTTAATAAGTGTATTTTACCACACCCTTACAAGAAATTTTAAAAAAATAATTAGAGCCATTTTTGAGAAAATTTTGAAAATGTCCGGGGGGCGACATATAAAGTAGCCCAAAAATTTTAAGAAAGTTTTTCAAAATCTCAAAGCTTTGACTGGAGCGAGATCGATCGGTGTTTGTTCAATTCGAAAAAAATCGTACGTATGGTTTAGGCGTAAGTGGTGTTCACAGGCGGACGGGCGGACGGGCAGACGGACGGACAGACGGACGGACAGACGGACGGACAGACGGACGGACGGACAGACGGACAGACGGACGGACAGACAGACAGACAGACGGACGGACGGACGGACAGACGGACGGACAGACAGACGGACAGACGGACAGACGGACGGACAGACGGACGGACGGACAGACGGACGTTTTGCTTTCTATTGATTTTTCGATATCAAGATCCTACAAATCAGGGATTCAGGCTACACCACGTGTTGAGGGATTTTTTTCTTAATTTAGCAACTGGTTTTATCCATTTTTTCGTTATCAAGCCCGGCAATGAATTTTTTCTGTCAAAAATTCGCGTTTTTTTCGCGCAACATTACTTAACGGGAAAGTAAAAAAATAAATCAGCCGCAACAACACCTAATAGGAAAGACCACCTCGTCTAATAGAATGGGCACAAAGTCCTGAAGAAAATAGCAAAATGTCTTGCTAAACACTTTTCTACAATATTCAAACCGATAGAAAAATGAATTATTTCAGAAAATGAAGTAATATAATTGATACAGGCTCTACTCCAACAGTCGGCACCAAAAAAAGCGTTCAATTTAAGTGAAATAGAAGAAATGATTAAAAAGCACATAAACCCTACTAAAAGCCCATACATATAGCCGGTAAGGTCTCCTTATACAACAAAATATTACTATACAAAGCAATAATCCAGCCAACATGGACCTGCGGCATATAACTAAGGGAGTTAGAACCAGCAAGTCAAACCTGGAGATCCTGGAAGATTCGAAACAAAGTCATTGAGATATTTATGCAACGCGCCATGGTTCGTAACCAACAATAATGTGCACAAAGATTTAAACATCTTGAGATGTATACATGTTACACACATGTGTAGACTGAAGCGTGAACGTGTTCTAGATTTACCCTTTAGATTCACTTATATCTTGTATGCCATTTAATAATTGTTCCAAGTGAACAGATTGTAAATTAGCCTTACCGAAAAAAGTTCACTTTATCCGAAGCGCGCTTTTCGACATTTTCTCAAAACCAGTTTTAAAGGGCACACCCGGTGTAAGGGAAACAGAGATACAGATTGAGTACTTAGAGGAAAAATTATTGGATAATTAAGATATAGTGTAGTATTATTGAATAAAACCAAATAAAATGTGTATTTCTCTATATATGTACTTCAAAATGCAGCCTAAAAGTTCTATTTGTAGCTACGCTGTAATTTATCAGACGTCTCTCTGCTTTTGAACTCGCGAATACGTTCTCTCTCGGCCTCGCCCTTCTCGTGGACGTGTGGTACGTGCCTTTGAAGTGACTCGGGAAAAATTGAACGGAGGGGAATCTCAGGAGGAAGCACAGATATCTTATCAAATTATCGGCTTCTCCAGAAGTTTCCTTATTGGCTCGCGCCACAATTGGCGCGTCCGCTGCAGCTGCCGAGGGGGAGGAGCGGGTGGGGGTGGGGGGCGTGGTATCGAGCCAACAACATATGTTGCGAGCGCACTCCTTGAGATAGGATTGTGAGCGCGGAAATGAACGTGATTCATGTTTAATTTGTGTGATGCGATTCTCAATCTTGGCGGTTCCTTCTCCGACGTGACGACAGTAAATCTTGAAGGGGAGTTGGTGGTTGGAGTCTGGAAGAAGGGGGGAAGGGGGTGGCTTGATCCCAGTCTGCAGGGATTCCGAAGCTCATGGCGTGCCTCTTCTAACTTCGCGGGCATCTTTGCAGACGAACTCGCCAAGGAAGAAATAAAATTTGCCTTTTTTGGTCTCACGTGTTGCCTTCCTTCTCCATGCATTATTCAGTTTGGCTGATATCAAGGTGCAAGATATGTAGGTGTGTTCACTCCCAATCTGAAACTGAAGCTTATTTGAGGCTAGTTCTCACAGTTCTCGCATATAAGCGCCACGATCTGTGGGCAAGGTAGTGATTGGTCGTGATCTGATCTGATTTGGGCAAGGTCGTGATTGATCGTGATCCGTTCGACAGCTCTGTGGCCAGCTGATTTCTAACTCCAAGTCAGTGATTTGTCGTTTCGCGGTGGAATTGATAAAGTGTAGAGCGAACAGTTACGAAAATGGGTAGGAAATGTTTTGTAAAACTGTGTAATAGCCACAGTTTAAGATTTCATCTTAAGATGTATATCTTACACCGTGACCCAAACCGATCGTGCGCACCGTACGGACAAGCGAGGAACTAGCCTCAAACTGGCTTCAGAAAATTTGTCCCAAAGGCGGCTAGTTGCCACACTTATATATCTTACACCGTGGCTGATATGTAGTTTGTAGCACGATTCGTTCACACTGACGGGCGGGCATGATTCGTTCACGTACGAGTATATGAGAAGGACAAAACTTGCGGAGCAAACAGGAGGCAACCAAAATGGAAGCTTTCCTAGAAAACATTAAGAAAATCACGAACAAATGATTTTTAAAGAGAGAATCCGCATAAAAACGCGTTGATAATTGTGCGGTGTATAGACTCAATGATGTTATCTGTTAAAAGCGGCTCCACACATTCGCTATTCGGCAAACAGCGAGCAACCGCTCGCCGAATCCCGAATAGTGTGGATGGGTCGCTTGCTATTTGCCGAGTGACGAACATTTGGCGCTCGCCCTACCCACCGCGTGTCGGTGTTTTGGACACATCAAAGGGAACGAACATTCGCCGAACACATCCGCTGGTCGGGATCGGGCGAGCAGTAGCTCGCTGCTCGGCGAATGCCGAATGTGCGGAGCCACCTTAAGGCGAGGACCAAAAGCGCTAGCCTCGTTCTGAAGCTGAGCTGCGTAGCGAAGTGTCACTTTCGGCGTGAAAGTGCATCGGCCGCGCTCACTGTGGCCGCGCCGTGAGTGACTCATTATCGGAATCGACAGCGCGAGTGAACGAATCCTAAACTGAATTTCTACCCTTTCGCCGATCTCTTCAGCATTGTTTCATTGATCATCTTCAACTCTTTTTTATATTATACTCTTCCTTTTCTACCAAATTGTATTTTTTTTCTGCTTTTCTGTGTGTGTGTGTGTGTGTGTGTGTGTGCGTGTGTGTGTGTGTGTGTGTGTGTGTGTGTGTGTGTGTGTGTGTGTGTGTGTGTGCATGTGTGTTTTGTTCCTTCATTACTTCCGCTGTACATTCTGCCTCCACCTTCACACAGGTACTGACGCTGTCCTCGCCCTTCCGTCTTTCTGCCTGGTTCCCTTCGTTGCCTCCGCCATCTTCCGGGGCCAGCAGCGCCGTCGGAGGCTGCGGTGGTTTATTGCACAGCCGGCGGCGCCGCAGCGCCGAGGCCTCAAGGCACTGTAAATTTCCGCCAGGGCGCGCGCTGCCTCGTCACTGACAGAGGTTTCGCCCCGCGCCGCCAGAGGCCTCGCCCGTCGGCAGGTGGCGCGCGCAACTGAGCGACCAGGCCGTCACTAGTAAGTTTTTGCACGCCATAGCAGACAGCACTATCAATCTTCTACGCATGCGCAGATGCACAAAAATGACGCGAAACTTGAACTGCGCGAGCGCTGAAGATCGATAGTGCATATAGAGAAAAATGTCTCATGCATGTAAACAGAATGAATGCCTCAAGAGTTCCACAAGCCATGTACAATTATATCCCACATGGAAGAAGAGATGTTGGTCGACCATGAGAAAGAGATGGAAAGATCAGTAGGTGCAACTGGCAAAATTGTCTAAGCATGAAGAAGAAGAAGTAAATAAAAAGGTACCAGGAACATACTCCCATCAGACATGACAACTCAGCATGTTTAATTTACTTTTTTTATTTACACAATTTGAGAAAGAATAGGAAGGAGCAATTGATTAGGAATAAAAGTATTTGAATATTAGGTTTCATTTTGTAAGTAAATCAGTCAGGAGGAGAAGAAGTTACATTAGAGTCTTTGGAGATAAGAGGTAATCGCTTCCACATATAAGTGTTGTTTCTAGTTGGTAAATTCTTAAATATAGCTATTAACATATCTAGAAATGTTATGAGTGCTATTACTGCCGAGGCCAAAAGTAAAATCGAGGTGGAGCTTTGCGGAGCCGAGATTTTAATTTGGACAAGGACGAAATTACTGCGGTATGAAACAAAAACAAAGGAATTCTATTGTTGCAGCACGTTAATCGATATTGTTGGGTGTTGCTTCCGATGCATCTACTTCAACAATACATTTGCATACCGTGGCTCGAAGAAGATGGATGCGGAAAATTTGTCTCTACCCCAAAAAGTTTAGAACCCGCTGCGGAAGCCATAAGAGATTTAATCCCAGAAAATTCCAAAGGACGATACGAAAAGGCATACCAAGAATTGAAGGCTTGAAAAAGCAGTATCATGTCAACGTGGCATTCACAACATTGCATGAGTATCAAAAAGTATAGCCACGTATCTTTGTCTCCTAGAACTCGAAAAAATACACCGGTCACTCTTTAAGAACTTCGGCTAAGGCATTGGTCGATTCAGGAGTTAAGGTTTCAAATCTGAAATGTCTTGGTGAGTGGCGGAGCTCTACCGTAGTTGAATACTATGTTGAGATTGTAAATAAAGTGCAAATGGCAATATCAAAAAATCGGGGAGCAAGGTGGCGCGTCAACGTTTAGTCGCGACACCACATTGTCAGTAAATATTACTGGAGAAGATATTAATTTCATGGAATGCCATGAAAATGATGCTAATTTACCCAAAATTTATTTTTCTAATTGCACAATAAATAACATTACAATTGACAATGAGCATCCCCCAAAATAAGAGTTACTTTTATTCCTATTTATCTTGTAAATTGACATGTTGTTTTTTCATAATAAAGTTGGCTTCCGATGAATTGGGGTTGTTTATTTACGTTGATAAAGATTTTAAATTTCTTAGCATGCAGGTAGGTACAAGTTAATAAACCTGAAGGGTTACATGTTCACAGGGGTTAAAAGACGCATATGACCGAGAAAACCTTAAAAAACGATGTGTTACTACATTCCAAGGTGAAAAATGTTACTGGGTGCTACGCCAACGTTTACAAATGTGTAAAAACACTAAAATAATTGCGTAACAGTTGCAGTTATTTTCAAAGGTATTTAAAATCAAGGTGATTTAATAGCTGGGAAATTGGTAAAAATGGGATTTTTTTAAATGCAGCCCAATGATCGAAACAATCTGCAAAAATACACAACTATTTGTGTTTTGAGAGGAGCTTTTGAGATTTTCCCGAGCATGTTTCATGTTTCTAAGACAATACAAATTATTTTTCTACTTTTTTCAAAAATATTTTTTGCGTTTGAATTTCGAGAAAAATCAAAAAAAGTTTTTCTGTTACTACTTATTTATAATTTTCTTATTTTTCATATTTTTTACTATCAGATAAAATAGCGTCAAGTCCATGAAAACAAATTAAAATAAAAAAAACAGGTTTCTGGATGTAGAGGTGTGTGTGTGGTGGGTGAGAGGGCTAAGAAACCTTGCGTTTTTTTTGTTCGAGTTGTAGTGTAACTACTCACATGTCATTTGGTTTTAGTGAATTATTTGCCATCTTATCCCAGGGTATCGTTTACAATCTTATCAAATTGTATTTTACTTCAGAAAACATTTTCAACTTTTTTCGAATGTCTTCTAATAAAACACGATAGTTCTTATAAATATGAATTACTATGAGATGAATCTTGTTTGTAGCTTCTTTTTCAAATAAAAAATCTGAATCGTTAATATTACGAAGCTATCTATTTGAAGTTGAAAAAGTGTACTCATGTATAAAATCAGATCGAATACTCTTGCGATCACTGCGATCTGAACTCATCACCACTGCCGTCTCCATATTTCGATTGGAATTTGGATGGGATTGAGTTGCAATGGGATGAAGTTGCAATACCTGCTTGAGTAGTGTTGCTAACAGTACCCATTTTCAATGGGAGAATTGTTTCTTCCTGTTGAAGAGACCTTGAAGCTAGTTTGCAGCATTTAAGAGGAGAACTGGGGTTGGAATCTCATTTTCTGCAGAAACACATCATGAATTAACACTTGGAGTACTTAGTTAAATAAAGTCTCTTAAATCTTGATTTCCAGAAGCACGAGACAGGTGGAGAAAGTGATGTTCATAAAGTGTGCATTTGGATGATTGTACTTTACATTGTGAACGTTGCTAAAGTTGTTATCTTTCCACCATGGTTAAAGTAAAGGATTTATCAGTCACGCTCTGATTACCGTCATGGTTAGACGCTTCGACAATCCCAACTGGCAGTACAATTCTAGTCCGCTGTAATTCAAGAAATTCCTCAACAATAAGAAAATTAATTACGTAAACATTACTAAACAATTTTGTTTCCCGAAAAAGAAAATACGATTATCATTGACTCTGCAAATAGTACGGCAGTTGCAGAGTACATCGAAGCAACTATAATAGTTCACTGCTCTCACATTAAGTTTGCTTCGAAAATATCGAACAATAGACGTGTGTAATACACACTGTATCTCTCTCTCCAGGAGGGAAGACGCAAGTCAATAATCACAAAAAAATTCTAATCAAGCTTCCCAATCAGGCCATTACTTTCCAGGAAAAAATATCCTATCAAATGTTTGTCCGAGTCTTCTTCATCAAGTAATTGAAGAATTGTTATGTATTCACCAAGGGCATTAAATGGTTCTAATGTTCAAGTAGCGACAAAAATCCCGAAGTCGTTTGGTTCAAGAGCTTTTTTTTTGCCGCACGATAATTAGAATCAATTAACCCCCGTGGTGCATCCATGATTTTATTTTATATATAAAAAACTTATGTATGTGAAATATATAAAATAAATAAAAAATATCTGCATGCAAATCAGAGAGCAATGTGTTACAACACCTCCAACGAAGCACGATAAATTCGAATTTATCATTTCGATTTTTTCCACTTTCCGGAAAGAAACACAGTGCGCCGAAAACTGGACCAACACCACTTTCTTTATCGTTCCTTGCTTCATACCAGAAAAAAATCACAAAAATTTAGAGCCGTTTCTGAGAAAATAATTGTTTAAAATTTAAAAATTGCCTATTGACACAAAAAGTACGCAAAAATACTTATATTTTCTAAAAATTGAACATGACCTTATTTTCAGATGTTCTTGATGAACTTATTTCATTAAGAAAAAATCTTGATAGTTGTAGTTGTGCGAAGACGCCGAAAAAATTTAAAAATTTTGCGATTTCCAAACTATCAGGGATTTCAACAAACGTGAAACCGTTAAGCTCCTTTACGCTACCTAAAAAATTATCAAAAAAATTTGTACGGTTTTTAAGAAAAAATTGTTTAAAACAATTAAAAGTTGGCTATATTTCATGCAAAATTACTCGAAACCTTTTTTGGAAACATTGTACACGACTTTATTTCAAAATCTGTCAAAAGAATAGATTTCATTAGTAACCATTACCCCCCCTGCCGTCCATACTTTCTTGATGGCACTGTCACGTCTGATCGTGTAGATGTTCACTAGGGGCATTCCCCGCGATTTTACTGGCCCGCGCTCGTTCGCTCCTCTTTCTCTCGAGGCCATGCGCTCGACTGTCCGTGGCAGCCGGTTGCGAGCCTCTGGTCGCCGGTGACGGCCGAGACCAGGGGCTTTTAACTCCCATATAGCGTGGTGGAGACCATTACAGTGGCGCTCTCTCCTGCAGCACCTTCTTACAGGAACTACAACACGAAATACTGCCAGCGATACTTAAATGTCCGTGACTGCTGCGTAGGTTCGCGAGACGCAAGTAGGCGCGTAATGTTACAAAAGCTAGCATCGATGTTCGCGCTTTCTTCAGCGGTTTGTTATATGTGTATATTATGAATAATTGAGCATTTAGAAGACATTTTTCGCATTTATCAGTTATCAGCCAATTTTTATGTGCGTAAGTTGGGGAGCCTAACCTGCAGTACCTGGCGACATTAGCGCCTCCTATAGTTGCACCCTCCAGCTTTGTCCCCAGCTTTGATGGAGAGTTGCAAGGCCCCCCGCTGACCTCGGTCAGTAGCCAATTACCGGCAAGCTCCAATCCGGGGAACTGCGCCTCACAAGACTCGGCTGCCCAATCGAAGTAAACATCGCATGCTTTTATCCAGGAAAAGGAAGTATTCCTTTGTTTTCGGAATAAACAACAAATACTTTCCATTTTACAAAATGAATTTATAAACAACATTTTGTATATTATATTTAAAATCATTTACAACTCTAAAAGTTGACTTCCGACCCCCGGAAAACCTGAAGTGGAACTACTACTATCTGGTAATTGAAAAAAAGGATATTCACGGGTTTCCAATAAATTGTATTTCTTTTGTAATGACCAGACATTGGATGTTCAGCACGTTGCCTGAATTATTCCAGTGAGCATTTAAAAAAACGTTTGTTATTATATCCAAGAATAATGAAAAATTAACAATTCTGACGAGTATATTTTGCCTATTTTCACGGGAATGTATTTTAAAGACCAGTCATATTTAATTCTACAAGCCTTTTTTCTTGTAATGCATTTTAATTATCTTCCAAACTTGGTTAAAAATTTATGTCTAAATCATTTTCACTTTTACTAATACCAGTCGAACCTCTATTTTTGGTCTAGTTTTAGATCAAGGATGTCATTTGTGATTGAATTTGATATTATTTATCTTTAGAGATCAACAGTTCGCTTTCTTCTGAATTCTTCACATGTAGAAAAGGAGTGTGGTCGTAGGTGACCAATTCATTGGTGAGCACTGGGCAGATTCGCGATACAATCATATCATTCGCGTTTCCCGGAACAAGTCGATTCCGACATTGGTGTCTCACCGTCCCATATGTTCTTCCAAGAAGGTAAGGAAAAAGGAAAGGGTAGATATACTGCGTGATTTTTGTAACTTTGTCCCTGACAGAAATCAGCTGTTCACGGTTTCATCCAATCGGGAGCTTGTACGTCACCATAGTGACGTCACTGTCGCGAAATAGAAGCTCCAGATTGGATGGCAGCGAAACAACTGATTCCTGTAAGGACAAAGTTACGAAAATCGCAGTATAGACTTTTGAGGGCGTCGAGCGGTCAATCGCCCGACAGCGGGCGAGCGTTGGGCGCGACAGTCGAGTGTCCTGCAGAAAACCGAGACCCGAAATAAAAGGCGACCGGTCGAAATGTTCGTTAAACAGGGATCTTCTTCCCTCCGAGCAAGGTCCTCTCTTCCGCTGAGCACAGGCGTAGAGTATCGCGAAACTCCAGCGGCTGTTTCCACCCGAATGTAGAGCTCTAAAGTTTACTTGTCTCCACGATACGAACCTTTTCTTGGCCTAATTCACATAATATAATCTACTCCAATACCAACAAATATTACTAAATACACTAATGTAAAATATTGTGATTCACTAGTCGCATCAGCCAAATGAGAAACGTAGAACAACCCAAGAAATAGTGATACTGAAAATAGTAATAAAACTGACACTAAAACAGTAATAAAATTAGAAAGTAGATATTTACACATGTAACGATTTAATTAAATATAAAACTATGTGATAGTATAATATTTTTTACTAAACTCTCATATGCATCTGAAAATTTCAGTTTTAGTAAACTATTTACCCAATAACTATTCCCGTTACGGCAAGCAGAAAGAAGATTGTATCTGCAGCACATTGTAATTCTTTGGGCCTGGCGTATTACGTGTGTTATCCCCTGTGGTTGCTATTCCCTTTTCGCGGGTTTTAGCTGCTCTCTAATCGAAGTGGACGTGTGCTCAACCATAAAGTCGTGCTTGTTAAAACAGACTCCACATGCAATCCAACTGAAATAAAAAATTTATAATTAAAGGGACACTGTTTCGCTCTAAACACAGAATGAGAATTTCGTTTTAATTGTTATAAAGAAGGCAAAGTAGATTCCTGAAATACATGATAATTAAAACGTAAAGTTGTATTTTAATTAATTACACGACTGCTAACCTCTTATTGTGCTAAATCAGCTGCAGCTTAAAAAGAGGAAAAACGGCTTGCAGGATTTTCTGCAATGATATAAAATGACATTACATTAGATATCAATTATCACAATTTCACATAACTGAATAAATAGTGTTTAAGTCAAATGCAGTTAAAGATTGATTTAGGTTGCAGGATCATGCAATTATAGGATCGTCAATAGCCTGATTCTTTAGTTTCAGAAATCTTGAGTAAGCTAATGTTTATTTTAGTTTTTACTTTTTTTTTCTTTTCGTTCCGAAACTATTAATTAATTTGATATCAGCCACGTGTTTCCGTAGCTTGTAGTGTTAAAAAACAAAACAAAATGGAGTCAGTTTCATTAAGTTAATCTTCCTTAAATATTTTGCAGGTTGCTTTACAGTTTCACACTTTAAGGTTGACTTGTTCAATTACTTTCATCTTGCAACAATGGATACATCGAAGCGCCTTGGTTCCCTTTGAATTGAATCACAAGCTTGGAAATCACAATCATTCGACTATTCATCAATTATTGAGATTAACCGATCATATTATCACTAATTTTCATAACTCTCAACATACTTGGCCTTATTTCGGGATATCTAAAAATCCTTTGAGAGAATATGGCATATTGGCTTGTTATTTAAAATGAGAAAATATGGTTTTGTTATTTACTTGCAAAAAATAATTAAAAGTTTTCTTACTTCCAGAAGTTTTAAGGTTCAACATTATTTTAACATTTCAACTAATCGCTTTATAACAACTGGAGTTCCTCAGAAATCTCCATTATCACCAACACTATTTAATATTTTCATATCTGTTATACCTACCCTAATAAATTTCTTTATTTGCTTATTAAAGATTTACCTGTAGTTAAAGATAACCTGCAGGATGATATAAATATTCTTTCTGATTGGTTCAATAAATGAAATATACTTATTAATCACTCTAAATTTCAAAATGTTCACCCTGAGAAACACAAAACTAATATAACCTCTAATTCTAAATGATAAAGCAATTAGATGACTTCCTACTTCACAACCAGCAAAATATATTATTTATTCAGAATTTTCAAATACAATTTCTAATTCTACTTAAATATTGTAATATTGGATCATTAATAAATTTAGTTGAAATACATAAATGAAATGAATTAAAAGTTAAAAGTTTAAAAAAATTGAAAGTTAAAAAAAAGTTTAAAGTTAAAAAAATGAAAAAGGTTAAAATTAAAAAAGTTTAGAAAAGGCATTTATTCATTATTCATCATTCAGTTTATATCCGCTGCGCTGTTCTGCTGTATGAGGGACGAGTGTGACGTCTGTGACACGGGTGCTGCTGCTGCCATTGATGGGGTGGGGGTGGGGGCACAGATCTTGTCCTCGATCTCTCTGTACTCGCGCGGGGCGAGGTAGGGCCTGGCCGAGTTGGCGAAGTAGCACGCCGCGCTCCCGGTGATGGCTTCAGCTATGATGTGTTGTCTTAATGCTTTCAGCTTATAGCCATTCGAGACTTTTAGGAGCGCGGCGTCACTTCCCGGGTACCATTTGCCCAGAGCACCCACCAACAGCGGTATCATTTTTGCGGAGGCGTAGCCGGCGCTGAGGAGAGCTGCACGGGAGGCACTGTAGTTACTCTTCTGTTCCTCGTATCTCTCCTACAGCTGACAGGCGCGCGCCGCCACTACCATTTCATCAACGATGACGGAGTGTAGGCCCCGTGCGAGTACGAGATCTGGGCGCTCGCTATTCACCATTCTATCCACCACTACCTGGTTTTCTTTGACAACCTTCCATCATCAACATAATATATCGCAGTATTAATTCGAAAAGAGATGAAGAAATACTGCAAAGGGATCTTGATGCGTTATATTGCTGGGCGGATAATAATGGAATGTCCATAAATAGCTCTAAAAGTAAATCCATCACTTTTGGCAGGGGTCATAATTACAGTGAAACACATTACCGTTTAAATAATGACATTATTCCGAGAGTTTCCTCGTGCAAGTACCTAGGAATTCATTTCGATAGTAAATTAATTGGAAAAAACACGTAGATTTTGTAGTAGGGAGAGCCTGGAGATCTCTTCACTTTGTAATGCGCATCCTAAAAAAGAGTACGGCAAACGCGAAGGAAATTGCTTATTTATCTCTTGTTCGTCCAATAATGGAATATGGAACAATTTGTTGGGATCCGCACAAGATTATGCAGTGTAAACACTTGGAAAGGATTCAGCATAGGGCAGCTAAATTTACTTTCAGGGACAAGAAAACGGCAGGGTGTGATTCACTCAAAAACAGGCGATCAGTAGCAAGACTATGCGCCTTGTATAAAGCTTATAATGGTCATCCAGCTTGGAAAGAAATTAATCGTCGGCTATGTATTCCTACATACATCAGTAGAGTAGATCACAGGCACAAAATAAATTTAAGACAGCAGAGAACGGATGTCGGGAAATTTTCTTTTACAAATCGAACGATTACGGAATGGAATAGATTGCCTGCAAAAACCTTTGAACCCTTTCCTCAAAGCGTTCAACAGTTTAGGAAATTAATTTAGGGTATTATTAAGTAAATGAGGGAGAATAGTGGGTTATATAGCAATGCATAAGTGTTTTATTGTGAAGTGAGGTGTAGTGCAGTGTATAGCAGAGAAATAAAGAAGGAAATGTTTTTAGGTCTTAGTGAAGTGAAGTGCAGTGAAGTGCAGTGTGATACTAGTGCAGTGTGTGTGTGTGTGTGTGTGTGTGTGTGTGTGTGTTTTCTCTCTTAATGTAATTTAATGTTTAATGAATCAGTCAGTTTTTATATTATTATCATTATTTTACCATTATTATTACTACAATTAGTATATAATTTGCTAATTATATTACCTTATTCTTATTGTTGTTATTATTATTATTATTATTATTATTATTATTAGTGGTATTAGTGTTCTATATTACTGAAAGGCTGTGTATATTTATGTTTTTGTAATTAGCTGCCACCGAGTTATGCCCAATTGCAGTTTAAATAAATCTATCTATCTATCTATCCACTCGCCACTGCGGCCTCCTTGTAATGCTCGCAGATGATGTTGTGGCGAGCGGCGTGCCACAGCCCCGAGTTGAATCGGTACTCATTGGTGACATGTCCAACTGTCTCGAACGTGGCTGTGCCGTCCGGGCGAGTGCAGCACTTCCGGCAGACCTTGTTCTTGTTACCTGGACAGTGGTTTCCTCATTCTCAGGCGCGCTGGCCAGGTGGGTCTTGTTGCTCTGGTGTTCTTGCGTTGTATTCCTGGGTTGACTATTCTTCGGATCCGCTCCCTCTCTGCGTATTTCGTGTTCGGTAGGATTCTTTTCGAGTTGATGTTTTCATTTCGGGCCCTCTGTGCATGCACTCTGTAGTGGGTGCCAGCCTGCTTGGCAGTCGGGAATCGGCAGTGGCACCCTGGGTAGGCACAGGCGGCGGCAAGGAGCTCATGAGGCGTGGGCGGGGGCTGGGCTTCCGCGGCCTGTGGGCGCGTTCTCGATGCGCGGCCCACTTTGTGCAGCTTCGGTTGCATCCGCCGCATATAAGGAGCAAATGAAGCCCGTGGACACGCTTCACGTGGGCTTTGAATGAGGCGCGCCGCACTGGCTCATCCTGAGTACTCGTGACGGTTATGTCGCATATCGGGCAGACCGCCACTTCGTTGATCGGGACCGGGACGAGGATATTGTTTTGTCCGTCTAAGGCTGGTCGCATTAGTCGCCCGGAGGGATCGTGGGCGGGGCCCTGGGCCGTCGCCCACCGGGCAGGCCTGTGTGTGTACGCAGTCGCCCTGTCCCGCAGGTATCTGCACTGATTAATGTGCTTGCGGCTTTATTAGGAATTTATTTATTTATTAGGACTTTATTTTATCGACGACTCACATGGAGAGATCATATTTCAGATGTATCAAGAATGCTTTTATAAAAATGATACGATTATACCCACTCATTAACAAAAACTCCAAAGTAAACATTGAAACATCATTATTAATATTCAAAAATATAATACGAACTTCATTAACATATGTTTACCCCCATTTGGGGAGGTTCTGAGCCAATAAAAAAACAGCAAATTATACCAAATAAATTTCTATGTTGGTCAATCAACGCACCGTGGATTATAAGAAATGAACAATTACACAACGAACTCTCAATTCAAAACTTAAAAAACATGGTTACTAAAAATCTCGACAAATTTCTACTCATTCTTACATTCTATCCCAGCTTACTAACGTTTTAAACTAGGAAAAACATCTTCAATAAATTCAAGAATCAAATTTAAATTTTCAAAATCTTTACCAGTAGCGTAGCGTGACCCGCGCGTTTGGGAATGCTCAACAATAACGCCAAATAACAATAACAACAATCATTATGTGTAACGTTCTCTAGAATCTATGTTATCAAAACAAATGTTACAATACTTCAACAGATTTTTGTCAGGAGGGTTCTTGAAAGCAAATTATGCAATGGCTTCGCTTCAATTCTCATGCGCGATTGGGAATGAGATCAATAAATTTATACAGTTCAGACCAAAATAATATTTAATATATTTTATGAAGAATTCACCTTCTTAGATATTAAGATTTAGAAGACAAACATTGTTTTCTGTTAAGTGCCCATGACCAAGCAATCTCAAGTGAGAAAGAAAAATATTTCACTGGCAGCGTCAAGTGTGCTGCGCTCTCGTGCACAAACGAGCAACTTGCTTATACACCTCTTGCTCATATGTCTCGCCCTGCTCAGTCGTACGCTAGCGTCAGAAACTCGTGAATCTTTCAGAGAGGGGGAGAGGTGGGGAGCGGGAAACCTCACCGTTTGCGCAAGCGTCATTGCCCTCCGCAATCTCTTGGCAGATACTAGAACCATTTTAGCATTCAAGCAGAGGCCAGCTTGTAACGCGCCGAATTCAATCACAGGAAACCACTTTTAATATTAATACAAAATGTGTTTCGCTCAATGAACCACTTGTAAGTTTATCGATACAATATTTAGGATACTTTGATTAATATTTGACGTGGAGATGCTCAGCATCTTAGCGTCCCCTGACGCTACGCCACTGATATTTACTACAACCTCCTTAATTTGACTACTGTATATAAATAACACATACTATACCATACTTTAAAATTAAAAAAGTTGTATTTAATCAATTAAAACAAGATGCTAGAAGTCCATCGTAAGGGCATACCTCAGTATTTATATAAAAAAGTTAAATTGTCTCTTTAAGTTAATTCATATGTAAATTGTTTACTACTTGAATCAGTTATACTTATGTGTTCAATGCCTTGAAATATTCTGTCTCTAATCGAAGAATAAATTAAATGCGCGAAAAAATGGCCAATTTGCGCCAGAAAAAAATTCGTTGCTGGGCCGTGATAACGAAACAGTGGATAAATCCAGTTGCTAAATTAAAAAAAAATCCCCTAACGTGGTGTAACCAGGAACCCTCTTTGGGTGTCCTTAATACCGAAAAAACAGTAGAAAGAAAAACGTCCGTCCGTCCGTCTGTGAACAGTGCTATCGCCTAATTGCGTGCAATATATGCAATTTTTAAAAAATTATATAAACAAGATTTTCTCAAAAAGGCTCCAAATTTATTTTAAACTTTTGGTAGGGATAGTGCCTAATGTATTTTATGAGATGACAAAAACGCCATATTGCTCTATTCTTTTGTTTTTCCAAAATTGCAAAAATGTAATTTTTTGACTTGTCTCTCACGTCGTTAATATTTACATTATCGTCGATTTTTTCACATTATTATATTTATGAGTACATGTGCTTTAAATAATGTCAAGTAAAGTTTCTCTAAAACACAACCGTTTTCTGTGAAAAATAGCTCGACATTCCGCATTTTCACAAACGCTCAAACGGCATTTTCTCATATATGGTTACAAATTTTTTCTTGAAACTTTTGTAACGGATAGTAATAATTACACTCTTTAATATGACGTTAAGTTTCTTTTGAGTTATTTTTTGTTCTTTAAAAAATTGTATAAATGTAATTTTTTTGAAAGATCTCTCACATTTTTAATATGCACATTGCCAGCAATTTGTAAAGATTATTATATTTGTGAGGGTAAGTGCTTCAAATAACGGCAAATAAAGTATTTTGAAAACTCAAAAATTTGCTGTGAAAAA
Organism: Acheta domesticus; assembly: GCA_031308135.1. Taxonomy (NCBI): domain Eukaryota; kingdom Metazoa; phylum Arthropoda; class Insecta; order Orthoptera; family Gryllidae; genus Acheta; species Acheta domesticus. Next base: position 39,683 of record JAHLJT010000875.1, read on the forward strand.
GAGCTTCAAATTTCGCACTTTTAGTAGCGCTAAAAACGCAATTTCTTTAAACGGCACATAATTTTTAAAAGAAAATTGCCATTTAGGAGTAGGTTTTTGTGTTCTTTAATATTCTAAAATTAATATTTTCGTTCTACCAATAGGAAGCCGAAAAATTAAGAAAATGCCAAAAAATGTACTTTTGGGGGTGATTGATGGCAGCTGGCAAGAAAGAGTATGCTGCAATTCCGAATAGCTAGCAAAGACCCAAGGAAATAGAAAACTAATACGGGAAAATCTGTGCCATTCTGTAGCACCACTAGTTCGTGATCACGGTCCGGCAATGATTTTTTTTCCTGACAATAATTCGCCGTTTCTCTGCGCATAGTTACAATACTTCTTACAACGTATGTACGAGATTTGCGGATTTGCGGATTCGATGGTGTGACGGTTAGCGTGTCGGACTGTCATAAGTTCCCGGGTTCAAACTCCATCGAAGCCGTGGATTTTTAAGGGCGAAAAAATCCTTCGTACGCCTTCCGCGGAGGGGAAGTAAAGCCGGCTGGCCCATGTTAGTAGATTTACTTGCATGTAAAAGATCCTCAAGCCTAAATGACGCCTCTGAGCTAAATTCAAATCGCCTGTTTCGTCGCCCGAGATAATACCTTCTTTCTCCGCTAGGTGAAAGGAGCGTAGCGAAATTTGCGTGGTCAGACGGAAGAGCGGGCCTGATGGCCCGAGTCTCGCCACGTAAAATAAGGCATTAACTAACTACTACGAGAAAGTAAAAAACCAAGAACAGTTTTGAAGAATATTACAATATTGTATTTCATAATAATTATTATATTTTCGATCCATTTGCATCCACTTGATAGTTGTCAGGACTATCATAATTGCTGTGTTGAGAAATGAATTTGCCAAGGTAAGTCAACATCTATTGTTGCTGTAGGCTGTTACAATAGGCAATTTTACTTATGGTTCAAATACTATCGGTCATAATCGATGTGTTTATTTACGTGTGTACTCCGAATATTTCACTATACCAAAATGAATGGCAGGAAGCTATTTTCATTTAAACTTTTGATTTTATTTTTTCGCACCTCGTTTGTTTAGTACTTTTTCATGTCAATAGCAGAAGTGTAAGAGAGAAATAGCCATATCATAATATTTTTAAAATATTACCAATATAATAAGAAAGATCGTGATGTTGTACCACAGTAGGTAGGCCTACTACTGCTTTTAATCACTGACATTACGAATATAGAATAACTTCTTTATTTCTAAATACTTGAAATCATTTATTAATCACTAACATCATTACAGTTAATAATATATTTCCTTTTTCAATCGTTGCGCTGCAATCACCACAACTTTACACTCACGCCTAGTCGCATTCCTTTAATATTATTTATATCATATTTGTGTGGATTGTGACTGTGAATTTTCTCTCCATCTTCAATTATTTTCTACTTCACTTTTTTTGTAAGCGTAATGAATTTCACAGAGACAAATTACTAAATTAATATTTTATTATTGCACTCAGCTACAATCTGTCAAAGAACGAAGAAGTGCAAGGAAGCCAGCCATTGAGACAAATTG
>JAHLJT010000876.1:0-23196 GCA_031308135.1 Acheta domesticus
ATATCAAAATTGATATGAAAATTTATTTACATTAACTTAACAGGGACATAACTTCCCAATCTTTTTACCTCAATTATTTTCCACATGAAGTAAGATTTTAATAATAAAATTCATAAGTTTGTATTATTATTCTCACAGTATGACACAAAATACTGATGATATATCAATCTTTGTACAATGGTGTTTCTATCTGAAAAAATCGCAGCAAACCGTATTTTTTAGCTTATCATACATTGAAACTGATTATGAAAAATGAGTAATTTCAACTTACCCCACATCAGAGAATAAATTTATTAAGACTGAAGAACTTTTTTTGGAAAAAGTTCATATTTTTCAGCTTTTTGATTAATAATCTCGTTAACGAAGTAGTCTACGCTGATTACTTTACGTAATGTGCATCTGTATTCTTTAAATTTTTCTCATATGTAGAGAAATGTATGTACTGCTACAAGAAATCAAGGTCGCGATTTGACGAAAATATACTTTTCGGCGCTTCCTGATAGCCGAAAAGAGTTTCCAAAACGTCTGGCCGTCTGCTCGCTCGAGAGTTGCGTGTTTTAGCTAGTGCTACACCATGCTGGTATCTCTTATTATTCGAGAGAAATAATAATTTAATCTTATTATTATTTTAGGGTCGTAGCGCGTCGTGCTTAGGATACATGCTTGTTAACCTGAGGGACCCGGGTTCAAATCCAAGCGTGGCTGGGGACCTTTGATCAGGTGATGACCTATTCAGGGCGATCCTAAGGTTCACTCAGCCTTCTTTCCAATGAGTACTAATATTTACTGGCTTTATTAACAGTAAATATTGGGGGAAAAGATCTCCGAAGTGTCTGGTTGAAGCATGATGCTCGCAACGCCATCTTCACCCCACTTCTAGACATAAGAACATCTAAGATACCCGTTGCAATTCTATGTCCAGAGGCCGGAAGGGCTAATTAAGAGGATTCCAAGAGGACATCTTCTAACCCTAAGCAGGATAATCCTGCACGCACTAAAAGTGCAAAGGGTAAATAAATAAATAATAAATTATTATTTGGAAAAGCTGGTCCAATCGTTCTAAGAAGTCGAAAATGTTCACATCGTAGAATATCAGACTTCTTTGCTTCCTTACCTTCCTGGCGCACTGTTCAAATACGTTGCAACAGCACTGCCCCTTACACACGTTGCAGCAGCACTGCGTTGATTGATTGTGACTGGATGGGACCGGAAATCCTGTTACTACATTTTCCTGCTTGGATCGCGCGGGTAACTCTCCCTCTCCAAAGTGTTATCGCCGCAACCGAACTTCCCGCTGCCCTCTCTTCTACCTATCGATGCTGTGCCTCTACGACAGTGGTATCAAGGTCTTCTACTGGTGGCAGTGGCACGCCTCGTGGCACCATAGCATGCCATGAGCTGCTCTGCGCAACTAGCGTCGGGAAAGGGAACTACTACGAGTAGTAGTTATACAATAGGGATGGCGTTGTCTCTGGTGGCGGGGTAATGAACTGCGTGGAGGGGCGATTTCGTCGTGGCACTCGTGCCACGGACTCCCGCCCGTGGCATCGACCTTGATAACACGGCTCTACGACGTGGGTCTCGCTGCTGCGCACAGTACTAGTATTTCAGTTCAAGCAGCAAAGAAGCCTTGTTTTCTTGAAAGAAGAAATGTTCGTCACGAAATAGATTGCACCAAACTTACGATTAGAGACTACATTATTTTTTGTCGTATGGCAAAGGGACATTCTGTGTAAAGAAGTAATTTGTCATGAATCGTTGGTGCTCAAAGCAGTATTTTAATTACAAACTGAAAACAATTTATATATTTCTGTTGGACATCTTGTGTATTTCTGCTCGACAGAATCCGATTTATAGGAATTATGATGTGTGAATGACAGAAACAAACCACTGAATCAGTAGAGGTAGTGATAGTGAAGAGGTAGTAAACACTGAATTAAGCAAGACTTTTTTTTTAATTTATTGCTTCTCGTTCGACACTTCTGTCTTATGAGGACTTTAAGGTACATTAAATACACAACTTTTAGAATATGACCATCCTTCCAAGTGTAGATTGGTTTTCTTTGCTGAAATTTTTGGTTTTAACTAGTATAGCCAAGTAGAAGGTTAGTATGGGATGAATATCTAGAGAGAGCCTAGAAGTTAAGAAGGTTTGAATCGGTCTTTTGGAAATCTTGATTTAATGCGGAGCATGTTATTTCTAAGTTAAATGTTGTAAAGCAGGGAGAGTTTGGTTCATTGTTAAAGAAATTGTTGGCTAGATCTTTTACCGTCTCTGAATTCTGATGCAACTATTTCTCGTAAAACTTGTTGATTAGCGATTAACCGTGGTGCATTTAATGTTGATCTGAGATATTTATTTTGGACTTTGCATAGCTTGTTGATATTACTTGGTGTAACTGCTCCCCATATTGGGCATGCATATGTCATTGTTGGTAATGTGACTGATTTAAAGATCAATGATCTGCTTTCTACTGTCAATGGTGAACGACGATTTATAATCGATGCTAGCTTGAAGATTTTTAAAATTTTTGTTTTGACTCTGACTGCAGATACCTGGGGTTTCCAGATAAGTCTTTTGATGATGAATTTTCCTGGATACTTAACCGGGGATGTTGACCACGGAAGTTTAGTTCCTTAATAATTAATCTTGGGTGATATGGTCGTATCAGAAAATATTAAATAATGGGGGCTGGAGGGGTATACCTGTGTTGAATGGATGTGTGTGGAATGAATGTGACAAAATAAACATGTGTTGCTGATTTTTATCTCTCTGTTGGAGATGAAACTTGTTATAATTTTAATTAGGTAATTGGGGGTTCTCAGTTAATGCAGTTGGTACGCAAAGCCTGTGTACCATACTATGTCGTAGGAATGGTTCATATCTAGAAATGCTGCAGTTGTGTACTCTTTTTGACGGAATCGATGTATACAAAGGATTAGTTCATTTTGGATTAGAACCAACAATATAATTAGACACGGTCAGCGTAGGCACAATCACAATAATAGACACTTATAACGTGGGGCTCTATCGCAATACACTACTACTGATCCGTCGCCTGGCGCCCTTCATATACGCTAGGTGACTTCACCATGAGAGACTCGCTCCATCCTCTGGTTACAGTAGTAATTTTTGTCACCACTAAAGCCTTCGCCGCGCACGTAGCCCGGCTGCGAGCACGCCCAATTTGAATCACTTTATACAACCACAACAATTACATTGCTTTGATCCCTAATTCAGATCTCGATGATTTTTGCACATTTGAAGTTCAAAATCAGGGAAAGGTTTCTCTCAACATGACATATAGACAAATCTATCCCATCACTTTTCCCAACCTTTTGAGCAGAATTGAAGAGCGTATTTGTTTCGCGGTATTATGAAATTCGCGATACTGGGCCCAAATTTTCTGTAACCCCATACAATTTCCTACAAAATAAAATTTAGATTCATTCAGAAGCGCAATTAGGCTTCAACAAATGCAAGGCCGACGTTGTGAAGTTTCCAAAGGGAAAGGCCAGGGTGAGACGAACGGAGGCAGAGAGCAGGCGAGTGGGCGGGACGGGAGGATCATCTTGAATGCTTAATTTAGAGTTGGAATGATGCAATCGAGACCCACTCCAGGCTGTTCCAACTGGCTTGGAAATAGTCAGACTTGCCGTGTCAAAATTCAGAATACAAATTTCTCTGTGTGTGAATAACCGAGAAACTACATCCCTACACCAGAAATAATAGAATAAGCATTGAGATGTTCCGACGGGTGTATACTGTTGTATCGGATAACATTTTATCGTTCACGGAAGATTCGGTCACCCGGGGAGACGAGGTCTCGCTCCAGCGAAGTGCTGACTCAACTCCCATGCTGACACATGGAAACGATCGCCGCATTAAATATGCCCTAAAGAAGATGCCGGAAGTGATGTACTTTGGCTTGCATGCATTTTTGGCACCTCCGGAACACATTCTGATTCTTTTTTCTGTCGAAGAGTGGTTTCATCCGAGTGAATATGCCAACAGCCAAAACAACCGCTATTGGAGTACAGAAAACCCTCACCTGCTTTACGAAAAAACATTCCACGGCGTAAAAATCGGAGTGTGGTGTGCGTTGAGTTCCACAAGAATATTAGGGCCTATTTTTTTTCAACACCACCGTTAACGCTGATGTTTACGTGAACTATATGTTGGCATTATTCTTCGAATAATTGAAACCAGAAGAAAGACTCTACGGTTACGTTCATCAGGATTTGACTGATGAACGCACTGATCACACTGCAGTTCAATACATGACCATTTGATTTACTGATTATGATGACGATCGAACAATTAGTCGTGGGTTATGGCCTTCTAGATCACCTAATCTGACCCCTGACTTTTTCTTTTGGCGTACTTGAAAGATCAGGTGTATGCAGAAAACCTGCGTTCGGAGGAAGAGCTCCGGCCGTCTATTGAAGAGAAAATCACAGCAATTCCTCGGGACTTACTTCAATGAGTAAATCAGAATAAGTTCCGGAGGTGGCAAGAATGCATTCAAGCTAAAGGACACCACTTTCAGCATCTTCTTTAAGAAAAGTTAAGAGTAGTGATACTTCCCGTATGACAGCACGGAAGGTGAGTTAGCTCTTTGCTAGACGAGCGAGTCTCGACTGCCCGGGCGATGCACCCGGAATACACAGTGCACCCAAATGTGCACCCGGAATACACAGTACAAGTACAAGATCGAAACAGGCATGATGTAAGGAGGCACGAGGAAGTTCTTCAGTGAGAATTATTGATTTCAGGCGAGCGGCATTTATTGCGGAAGGTCATGATAGGTCCCATTTGCGCCGTTAAATGGCAATGGGGTGGGAGTGCGGTAAAACTGAAAAGTTAGCCCTGGCTAAATAGAAAAGAAATGACACTAGTAGTTGAAAATCTGCGCCATTTTGTAGCATCACTAGTAAAAATAACTATCATTATTGTTAAAAAAAATCGTATTTCTGTTCTTCAGCTTATTTCTAACAATGAGATGGCAATTATTTTATCTTTGGAAACAATAATAGATCAGATCTCATCTGCTGCCTTCGCTCGCCTGGCTCTTATTGTGTTTAGTGCCATTACAATCAAAAGTTACCGCTATGTGAAGTGAAGTGCTACAGATTACATCGATGAACTGGGACAAGGACAGAAGATAGAGCAGAAAGGCCATTAAAATTCTCCAGTGGCGATGTATAGAGTGCTACGACGACGGCTGAGCACGTGTCAAAAGCTTATCGTATGTGTGTTCTATCTGTGGCCTGGCGTACGCTGGGGCATTCCACTCCTCTTGATCGGCCTATTCTTTGCTTTGTACTCACCTCATTCATTGACGCAGCAACTCACGCGCATAGCGTGAGGGGGTGGAGAACAAAAATTGACTGTTTGGACTTAAATCCCACACGTTTCTTTCTTAGTTGGATTAAATAATAAACGGGCCGTTTGTACTTAAAGCCCCATATTATATAACAGTTGCTCCGGATGATCTTAAATATTATTATTATTATAACAATTATTATAATTATTACATATTGACACTGAATAAACAAAGTAATCAAACACGTTGTTTATGATTCGAAACGTTTGAGGGAGTTGTAGGGGAAGGATGACACAGTGCCGATGGGATACCGTGTTGGGAGTAGGGAAGTGCCTTTAACAGCTAAACTGTTATTTCTTAACAGTTAACGTTTACTAACTGTTACGTGAAATAACAGTTATTTCATTTATCCTGTTATTGGCTGTTATCGGTTGATATTCATAGTTCTCCAATCTATTGGGCCAAACCCGAACTACTACAAGCTTTCGCGGCAACCATTTTGTACAACAGTTTCACTGCATGTAATCAATCTTGATTAACAAGTGTTGAAATTATAGATTCATTACTACATAATTCGACATTATTACACACCAAGTGCCACAATATTTTTATATTTTATGGTATACTACTATAAGACGTTTGTCCTTTAACTTAAATCCGTTCAGTATGTTTGTTAACGTCTTTCTGTCCCATTACAGCTTATGTGAGATCCACTAATATTTCCCTAAGTGCGATAGAATACAATGTGTTAAAGTCAAATAACTCACATTATAATATTTGATATTCATACTCATTTCCTCTTTAGCTGTGGGTAAGCAAAACACCGTTATTACTTCTCATTATTTTGGCACTCGTCACTTAACTATGAACATGTTTCATATTCGAAAAAATATTTGCAATCTGATCACGAATTACTATTATTTCAGTAATATTCTACACACATTAGCTACTCATCATATTAACTATTATTCTTCCTTGGCAGTTCATGGGATCTCTTTCATATCAGCTTTTCTCTGTTCTTCCCTGCCCAAACATGTTTGGGAAAGTAGTGCAAGCAGCCGCCTTAAGGTATGGGTGTCGCCACGTAAGAAAAGACCCTAAAAATTCAACATGGCGGAGTTTCGGCACTGCCAACCTCATCGAAATGAAACGCGAAAGTGCATGAAGATAGCGACGCGGCGTATTTAAATGAACGTAGTGTCCTTCAGAAATGCAGATTTGCTGAAATTATAATTATTAATATTGTTTTGACTTATAAATAGCAAATTTCACAATTTACTCATGAAATTGTAATTATTATTATTATATTATTATTATTATTATTATTATTATTATATTAAACTTAAATATAATACATTTCATTAAATAAATTACTGGTAATTTTAAAATTAGGTTAATTTCCAGAATAAAATATTTTTGAAACTGAAGAATAAATGAAATAATAGATTGTTATTTTATTACAAAACTAGCAAAAATGAAACTATGCAAAAATCGGGGGATATATAGAATAAAGATGAAATGAAATACTGAAAAATAACTTTAATTTTCAAACAATACACAAAGTAGTGAAATAAAACTATTTTTCACTGAACTTAGATATTTTTGAATCCTAATGGTTTTTTGTATATAACATCAACATATGACCACAATCAAAGCATATCAAAGGAATGAAGAAATCCATTGTACAGAAATGACAAATGTTTGAATTTGTGAAAATAGAATAAATCAGATATATGACTTGATATAATTTGAAGGTTCAATGCTTATGCACCATGGGTGATCAGATTTCATGACAAATTCCAAGGAGCAGTCATTAAAATTTCTTGAACACCAATGGTCGACAGCAAATTATATTCACATCAATTATTGAATTTTTACAACAATTTTAGAGCCTAATGCCCCTGGGCTTACAAACATTACAAAACATCCTGGTATTTACCTTAAGCGATAGCAGAAAACCAGGGAAAACAAAGTAATAAGTATGCTACCATATATATAAAAAAATGAATAAAAATATTGTTAATTCTCAATTGAATTTTAAAAAATTAACATTAAAAATCAGCATTAAGAAATTTGGCTGACCGTAAAAATTAACTACTTGAAAATTTTATATATATATATTGATAGCATACCCATCCTCCCGATCAGGAAGACGACTGAAGGTCAATTTCTAGCATGCATGTAGGAACATTAGTCAAAATAATAGAGATTTACAATTTAACAAAAATACATAAAATAAATCAATGAAATAATATAAATAATATACATAAAAATGCAGTTGAATCCTATTTAGAAAATGAAATATCTTCTGTGAAACACAGCAACCCTGCAACATAGAATAATTAATGCAGTATCTAATGTCCAATCCGGATAAATTCAATAAATAGGCATGTAATTGTTATAAAAACAAATATTTATTTTAATAAATTCCTTGAGCAAATAATGTTCTTGAAAATAATTTTTAAAGAAAATTAAAAAGAACGTTACCACAAGTAATAGGAAAAACTTGATACTTAACTTTTATATTACTTAAAACTCCTGACACAAACGGAAAACCAAATTGTCCAGAATGCTAAGAACATTTGCTTCACATGAAAGTATTCAAAATATAACATGACAATAATATGTACCTAAAAACCAATAGAATTTACAAAAATTAGTAGAAAACCATTGAACATTCACTTAAAATGAAATATTAATAGCCAAAATGGAATAGTGCACCAATCGTAAACATTAAGCAATACTCTCTATCAAGCCAAATAATATATTGAAATATGTACTCACTAATACCACATAACTGATTTCCATTTCAACCATCTAATAAAATTATGCATCTTCAGAACTCCATTATTGTATATCTGAAACATTTAGTAAAGTAATGTACACTTCTTTCACATTTCAAAACTTTAATGTTTATTCATTTAAAGCATTTAGCATCTGTACTTCAACTAAACAAAAAATGTTAAGTCTGAACAGTAATGATTACTTGTATTATGAAAATGATGTAAAAGAAAATGACTAATGGTTAAACAATAGTGATGAACTAATGGTATATTAAATGGTACACTTAAATAGTTTCTTTGGTTTACATCAGAAGGTAAAAGTTCAATCAGGATATGACACTCATAATCAATCTATTAATTCATACTCACTTGATTTACTTTGCAACCAGGCTCGATTCAAACAGAGAGACTGAAACACTGGCCGGAACAATTGACTGTAAAGAAATAGTATTAATTTAATAACCTGCAGTTACCACCAACTTACAATCATGTCAATTCAAGCATACCTTTTCCATAGCACAGTGAGGCCAAACTTGATCACAAACTATACTTTTGTGGTTGCTCTGAGGAGGCAGGAGATTTTTTTAATTCAGGGCACAACTGTAAAATTGAGCACATTAGTAAAAAAATTAATCACTTTCATTCCATTCTCATAAATTCATACTCACTTGATTTACTTTGCAACCAGGCTTGATCTAAACAGAGAGACTGAAACACTGGCTGGAACAATTGACTGTAAAGTATTAATTTTAATTTAATAACCTGCAATCATCACCAACTTACAATCATGTAAATTGAAGCATACCTTTTCTGCAGGACAGTGTGGCCCAATTTATCACATTAACTTATCTGTGGTGGTTGCTTTAAGGGGGTATAAGTTTTTAATTTGTGGGCACATCTGTAATATAGAAGTAAATATTTAACATGATTATCACTTCTATTCCAAACTCATTAATGTGTGCTGTGTCAGTTCCACTTGCACTACTTAGATTTATTACAAGTTCTTCATAATCTTCCACTGCCTCTTTTTCATAGTAGTCTTAAATAATTTTCTCTGCATGTGCCACTGAATTTTTCCACATTTCTGGTGTGACCTATTAAAGGCATTACATAATTTTTTAGATTCCTGTTGTAACTACTTTTTAAAAAAATTACAATTATGTTGCAATATATTTACTGTTTTTCTAATAGTGATTTATTGAAAACATTACCTGATTTATGCCTCATTCCACACAGCTTTTGTTCTCTCCGTTCCTTGCCCTGGCCTTCCACATACAGTTTTGTTGTAGTACGCTTTTGAAATGCCCCACACATGTTCAGTAGGATTGAATTTGCAATGATATGGTGGCAGTCTCAAAACTGTGTGCCCTTCGGCAGCCAACATGTCATCAACTACATACCTTTATCAACATATTGATGGTCAGTTATATATTTATCACAAGTGTTAATGTATATATTTGAACATATTTAAGGTGGATACTTTAAAATTTTATTACAATGATACAACAGAAAGGTAATTCAAAATAATAATGAAATGTAATATTTGGTTACATTACTTATTTCATTATGTAAAAAATAGTTCCGTCTCATTTCTGAAGCTTACAATCAATTGATCCTTTCTCCACTTTGTTGTTGGATTCCTCTCTACCTGTCTTGAATGGTAAGAAGCATTGTCCATGATAATGATGCATGGTCTTAAATTGCAAATGCCAGGAATCAGTTGTTTCTTAACTCAGGATTCAAAAGTACAACTGTTCATTGCTCCGTGATAATCTTGCCCCCTTTTAAGGTCAGTAGCAAAAATCAGACCAGCACCTACAAAGTGGCACAACTCGTATACATGCCTCAGTTTGTACATAATGTCATGAAAACTCAAAACACATGTACCTGGTACAAAACCTCTTGTTCCTGCATGAACCACAACTAGCCTCCTTCCTTCTGCTGGTCTCTTAATTATTCCTTTACTGGTGCCTGGTTGAAACCTTGAATATGTAGTTGAACCTATTGGAAAAGATAGTAAAATAATTATGATTCACTCTTTTATATATAAACAACACAATAATTATCCTTTATAACTGTTGTTATTGAACATTAGCATAAAAACATAAGAACTTTAAATACGTTTTCATGTTTTTATGGAAATATACAATAACAACAGTAATAAAGGATAATAATTATGTTGTCTATATAAAAGAGTGAAGCTTTATATAATAAAAAACTATGTGAGAAGACAACAGTACAAATCAAATTTTAAAAAATTATGATTCACATACACATGTTCATAATGAAAACATTCTGGCATGCAATAAAAAGTAAATAATTATTGTGAAATTAATAGCTTACCCCCACAATTAAAGCCACTTTGGCAATGAGACTGCTCTCAGGAAGTTGCACTTCTTTACGAGAATTTTTCTCGCTCTTATATTTATAAACGTTGTGAAGGACCTGCCTTTCACCACTCGATAATATCCACCTCCTTTTCTGCTTAATTGGAGAATTGCTTCTCGAATTTGAAGACATATTTTACAAATGTCAATCGAAAACACAATTCAAGTTCCCTTCCGAAACCTATCACGCACTGGAAACGCAAGGAAAACGATTTTGAAATGAGCAAGTGCGGGATGCTGCTCGCTTGCATAACCTCAGTATCTCCACACGACGTGTTGCAGGGTTCAAACGCTTGAAGTTGGCAGGAAGTTAATTTGTACGCACGTGTACCAGTCGCCAGCCAAGGAAAAGTCCCTGACTACAATACTTCCATTACGTTGGGTATTTCAGTTGGGGTTGGCACCTACTTTCTCCAACTTAAATTGTAATCAAAAGTCCCTAAGCCAATGCAGTAAGAATGGCGGGTGATTTCCGGGAGGTTGGTATTTTTTTGCGTTCTGGGTCATATCTTACGTGAAATAACCCATAGCTGCACAAGCGTAACGGTGCTACCAACGTTATTCGTTTTACCTGGTTTTGCAGTCGCCACTACTGATTTAACTCTTAATAGACAGCCAGGTTAGGTTGCTGATCATGGACGTGTTATTTTTCATCTGTTATTAATAGCCGCTATTACGAGTCCACTGTTCCGGTAACGGTTATTCCGGTAACAGTTATTGAAGAAAAGCTGTTAAGCCCATCTCAAGTTGGGATTCGCAGCCAGGAAAAGCGAATAGCTTGACAAGCCCCTTCCAGTTTGCCCAACGGTAGATGAAATACACGAATTGTCATCAGGTCGGATTAATAAATGTGCTTATAAGGTTGCTTCATAGGTTACTTCATAGGATATACGGTAGGACGTGAGATGGAACTACAATATCTTCTGACAAGCGGTAGCAACGACGCAAGGGTACTCAACTGTGCTTTGACAGAGAGAGAACACGCTGCAGTAATGAAAAGCTGTAATCGCTGCGTTTGAAAATTGGAGAGAAAACATGTGTCAGCGATGCGAGGGCCCTTATTTGCTACAATCTGGAAAGAATGATTGGGTCTTCCCTGGTGTCATATTTTTTAATATATTTTTTAGTTTTTCAAAATTTACAAATGTATCTATTTTTATAAACTTTTCTTACGTCATTATTTTTTACATTATATTTAGATATTATAATTTAAATAATCTATGAATAAATGCTTCCCTAAATTTTCTAAAAATGCTAAAATTTCCCAAAATCGATTCACCAATTGGCTTAAATTCCACTGACTGTCGCTGTTGAAAGAGACACCACCTAAACATTCAGCATGCGCTTATATGCAAACCTTAAATCTCTCTTTAATCTTTGACGTCAAAATAAGTACTTACATTACATTTTCTTCCACTGCCCAACAAATAAAATTCCAATTAATTTTCACCAAATATCAGGTTATACTATATACTGCGAGCAAATCTTCTGCCGACTTGACAGCCGGGAGTGGGGGAGAGCGATGTTGCCACTTACTCGGGCGGCAGACACGTGTTCGTTCTTGCGTCAGATCAGCTGTTGATGCATACACGTCCAATTTATTGTATTTTTTGTAGAATTGTAATAATGACACTAGTTTATTTGATGAAATTCTGTTACACAATTTATCGCAGTCCCTTACACTATAATCCTGCCAAAGCCAGCAATAACGAAACATTATTGCACAAGCAGATTAAAGTAAGTACAGCGATACGCGTTTTAAGAAGGAAGATGCATAGTATTCATTGTGAAAGATTTATAAGAGAGAAGTATCTAAAAGCAAAGACATCTGGTTTTGAATACATACCTTACAGAACGTTCATACTCGCACAAAAAAAAATTGCAGAACTTTTCGAAGTTACTGACTTTGCCTGTTATTTACAAGGTTTTCAAAGAGGCGTCCTATTGAATGCATTGGCATAAAGATGAAAATTAGAATGTCCCGTAAGGCGGATGTACATATACATCGTGTCATAAGTATATCAGCCTTTAACACTAGATGTCACAAACCGCTCACACGATGCATAACCTAACAAGTAATGGCGCTCCTCTTGGCGCTCGGCGCTCTTCAATTTTCTGTTGCTTTGCGCTACTACATTTCATTTGTTTCTTAGTAAACTTCGGCAACTCTGTTGTGACATCATCACAATTTGAAGCCTCTGATTGGATAACGGAACCCCCTCTCCTCTCTCAGCCTGGAGCTGTCAAGTCGGCAGAACATTTGCTCGCAGTATAGTACTCCGTGTGTCGCATTGGGAAATAAAATTCACCGACTCGGATTAACTGTTCAACTCGGTTAGGCTAGGATGAGCTACGGAATAGCAAAAGACTACTGTTATTACAAACGAACATGACTTTCTTGTATTGTTTGTTATTTTGCAGGTTTCGAAAATTCAAAGCGTTCCACAAAAATATCAAACCTGCGCCTCTTTACAAGGCGTATCAAGAAAGTAAGTTTCCCTAGGTCATTAAAAAAATTTAAAAAATAGAAAAAAATAGAAAATTAAAAAACACGCATAATTTTTGGAAAACCTTTGTAGCAGATACAGCTTCATGTACTATTTGTTAACATAATTACTACCGTACCAGAACTTAGTCACTTGTCCCGTTGGATAAACATGCGTATCCCTGTGTCTTAGAAGTGTGCTGCCTGGGATATGTATCAGTGGGATATTTACAGTCACCTGCAACTTAGCATTTTAATACGGGTAGTGCTGACCGGACAGGAGATTCTTGAGTTGCGAGAAAAGATGGAAATCGTGGGAGTGAGATCCGACAGTATAGTAGAAGGGGAAGCACCTCTCAGCGGAACTGGTGCTGAAGATCTGCTGTAAGCCGAGCCGTTTACCAGCCGAATGTGTGACCATCCACCGTACGTTTGCACTAAAGGCCCCCAAAAGACCTTTTTTCTATCTGCTAACAGCGGTCACGAAATCTGTCAGCGCGTTATTTCTCCTTTCTGCTGAACCCCCGGAGCAGCCTATGGGAGCACAGCTTCCACGCTCGACTTGAGTTTCGCATTCCTACAGGAGTGGCAATTTCGTCCCTCGACCTTACCTTACCTGTCTCCTACAATGGTGCCAACTTTGGCTCTATTACCGCAACACCTCAAAATATTAAGAAACAGTACCAAAACGTTGTCGCATCAAACAATAAAATGTTTCCAATTACTTTTCTATGCTAACTAAATGGGACATTTTAATTAGTTTTTAAACGAACCAGAAAACGTTGATTATTTAAGCGTATATTTGGAGCATCTCCAAAAATTTCTCTTATGATTGAAATACTTCATTAATCCTCATGCACTACGTTTGGTAAGGAGTTTTTTTTAAGTAATGACTGAGAAGTCTTAGTTTGCACAAAAATTGCAATATTATAATATTATAAAACCGTTACTAGTACAAGTAACTGCGGCAGCATCACTAATTGTATATATGATAACCGTAACGTTCACTAATTGAATGGACATGTCAGTGGGGCCTCTTGGGAAAGGGCCTGGGGTCGGTGCCTCCAAATACGGGGACTAAAAGCTATGGTACCACATAAGGCATGAATTATAAATGTTTTCATTTATGTTTGAGGTGTATGGGGCATTTCCTGTATTTGAGTATAACCTCAACACCCTCATTATTTCATATTACCTTACCTTAACCATAACTCTGTGATATCTGCGTGCAATTTGTCTGTGTATGTAAGAGATGAACTGGCACCCAACACAACAATGGTACAAGCATCGAGACGGCCGCAAGTGCTACCAAGGGCAAAGGGGTAATTATACAGGATCCAGATCCTTCACAGTGCCACTCAGCAGTACAATCGACTGGCGCCTCTCCTAGCAAAGCGTAGGTTTAAATGACGGTATTCATGCGAGTGGCATAGTTGCGGCTGCGGTAGCGCTTATGCCGCAGACATTCGTGCGTAGTTTTAACGCTTATGCCGCAGACATTCGTGCGTCACCTAACACTGATGACGTCAGCTACATCGTCGCGCGTCGACGCGCGTCGTCGCGCTACGACGCGTGTTGCTTATGGCTCGGGTCCTGCTCGCTACTAAACACGGACGCCGTTGAAACTGCTCTCAAAAGTTATGGGGTGCTGAAAATGTTAAGGAAAATACCTAATTTCTAGTGAAAAGCTCTCTCAGGATCATTATTTTACTCTCTTCAATAAGCAGTGGGAGTACAGGGAGAAATATTTGATTATTTTAGAATGTCAGATCATTCTGATTGCTCTTCAAACAAAATAGAATTAGAATTTCAGCTTCTACATTAATTTATAAGAAAAAAAGGTAATTAATATATCACTTTAGAAATCAGAAGAAATGTTAATATTACCTTCCACACGAGTATGGCTTCCAAGGGGGCCAACGTCCGTTCAACGAGTGTTGATATTGCCACGTGTGCGGAGACTGCACTACCCATAGCTTAAGTCATACTAGGTCTTTATATATTTATACAACGGTTTTGTTCGAACAAGTTACCATATGCATATTTTATTTTATTCTTTTATTACATTTCTATTGAAGCATTTCGCACTCGCAATCTCTTTCCAATGCCTGTGTTGCAATTCCTGTTTAACCGAAGAACATGTCACAACAATGTTTCCTCAGCGCAACGCTAGGCAACGCTTAAATTCTCGGAATCCGACTTCCCTCCCCTCTACCAAGAACTACGCGTCAAACTGTTACGCGTCAGCCGTTATATCCAGCTTACAATATATTGAAATGTACCAACAATGTCTCGTCATAGACTATTACGAGATCGTTGACATCAGTCACCTTAGGACGGTTATAATCGTGACCCGTTCCGAATTTATAGTAAAATTTTTGGGCGCCAGGAACAGGTTACGTTAATTAAAACCAATGCTACCACAGCTAATTTTAACAAATGGATAAATGTCCGGCTAGCTGGTTCAATGGGTCCCGTTATGGATAATCGCTATCGCCTAGATAGCCGATTACTTGATCTGCCAACTGTACAGTATGGCGAGGAATCTGAAAGGGAATAATTATCTATCTCTAACTACTTAACAATTGCGATTGACCAAATGAAAATCTTTTCATTTCCAAAAGAGAAATTTACAATTTATTTACTTCTATTGACAATTGTTTTGTCATTAGGTCATGACCTCGTTTTAAAATATACCTTTGTACTGCAGTACTGATCTACACGTCTTGATCTACGACGCCCCGAAGTATCTTCACACTTGAATGCAGATGAACCTAAGTCCAGCTTCTTTCTTCTGATCTTGCGACACTGCCGACGAAACCAGCCCTCACTACCTAGAATAAATATTGGTTCTTACGTGATATTTAGTGTTCCTAATCCTCCCCAACAAGTGGTAAAACATTAAAGTCCAACACCGCAATATAAAGAAAACTTTCAAAGTCCTCATCGAATTTACCTGCTGCCCATCAACTTTCAGAGTCCGAAAAACTATTGAGTCTTACGTCAAAACCTTACAAGTCCCACTCCCTGATGTTAATCTCGCGAACGATCTGTACTACTCGACGACCTCTATCAGAATGTCCTTTCTCCACCGTTTTTCCGCCCTCAACGCTTCGGTATCCGTTCTTCGTTCCTCTTTTTTAAAACAAAACGACAAAATTCGACAGTCTATTCTCCCTTAGCCAATCCATTCATCTCTTATCAAACCGAGTGGCCGCGCCCTCGACAGTCATTCCTTTTCAGACCGATCCCACATTATTTATATGTCTTTCTAGCCAGCGCCCCCACCTAATCAAGGCCTGAATGCAGTTTATTGACCTTGCCAACCACTACGCCGGCGTTGCTAAGGCTGTATATTGCCATTTGCAGGCCCTTTTACCCAACCCATTTACAGCCAATGTTATTGACAAAATATTATATATTTTGGTATATCACAACATAAAACATTTTAAGATTCCCCTGTCAGTCACATTTGATGGCATAATTCTTACAATTAAAAATCATGCCTGTTTCATATATTTTATCTTGAATTCCTTTTCCTTTTCAGAATAATTATAAATACATCATTTTGTTACGTTAATTCTGAGTGGATAGCGCCCTATATGCGCGCGAAAAACGCCGCACACGGCTCGCACTTCTCTGCGAGCGGTCGCAGCGGTCAGTCAGTTGCGAGTCGGTTGTGATGTGATCTCCACGCGACGCACTCCACGTTGCTCTGACACGTGTTCTTTCTTTTGTGAGGCAATCATGTCTTGTGTTAGTCATACCAGCTCAGTATGAGCTCTCAGTTTTTCTCATATACAATCACGTTGCCTACGCAACGTGCTTGTTTTCTCTCTTGCAAGGTAATTCATGCCTTAGCGAACTATAAGCCATGCTTACGACACCGGGTTTTGCTGTGCCAAGCAATTACAAGGTGTACTCACAGCAGCTACGCTGCCTATGTGTTATCATTTCAACGTTCTAGAAAATGTACTCGTGTCAGTGCGAACAATAACATTATTCAACTTGTGCCTTGGCGAACTATAAGCCATGCTTATCACACCGATTTTTGCTGTGCCAAGTAATTATAAGGTGTATTCACAGCAGCTACGCTGCATATGTGTTATCACTTCAACATTCTAGAAAATGTACTCGTGTCAGTGCAAACACTGTAATGTTCTGGCAACATCAATTAACATTGCCTTAACATTTAACCTGTAAAACTATGAGCCATGCTCATGTTCATAATGTGTTTGCTTCAATGCTGTGACAGTGCGTGTCGGTGCAAACAATTGGTTGCTACTCAGTTGGCGACAATGCATCATGCGAGTTCGTTCAGTGTCGTCTCGCTCAACAACTGTTCCTGTTAATTTTACTTGCCAGTCTCCAGTGTGCTCAACCTTACGTCATCAGATGCGGGTGACGTCATCCAACGCAGTCCAGCCCTTCCAGCCGATGGCACCTTCTTTCAAGACAATATGATTTGTATCTTTCTCTTTCAGTGCATTCATTCAATGTGTTCAGTGTACTTGCCAACTAACGCATACTTCTCCGTGCTTTCATATAGCACGCCTGTAAATCATTCAATTTAATTATATCTTTGTTAAATATATGTGCTGTGCTTCACTAAAGCATTTGGTGACATCTAACAAACCCAGGCAACCTTCCTGCCTTGAGAAATCTAAATTGGAAGGTGGTCTTCACGAGCTATTGCAGGTTTTGTTACAAGAGAGGAAAATTCAATACGGTCCACTTGCTCAGCCTCTCTTCTTACAGGTTTAAAGCTTTAAAAATACAATTTGTAAATAAATTACAATGTTAAAATATTACTGAGTGCCACAACAATGTATATAAATGTATAATGACTAAAATAAATGCACAGAAAACTGGTGCAGTCAATTTCCGAGTATTTAAAGTCAATGTGATTAAGAGACGGGAAAAAGTAAAAAAAAGTTTCATTTTTTTTATTACAGCCTAGTAGTTGGGAAAAAAATTCACAACAATTTGTGTTTTGAGAGGAAATGTTGAGATTTTTCTTCAGGCCTGTTCTAAGACTATTAAAGAAATTAGACACAGCAATGCGGTTCAAATGTGGGTTGCGACGCACAATGATGACGCACGTCGCAAGTGTAGCCTATTGCAGTGAAATAGTTAATTGTGCAAAGCAAAATTCTTAAACTAGAGACTTCATTCCTTAATCTTATCTAATTAAAAGTATTTTGGATCAAAACTTACGGAGGTATGGCCATTTAAAAAGTGTCTATTTCTATAGTTTTAACTTACAATTGGCCATATCAGGCTAATGTGGCACACTGTTTGAGTCAAATAAGTAATGTTTGATGATCATAAAATTGTTGCGGGATAATGTGGGCACCACCTCTATCAAAAATCCGTTGATAAAAAAAATATTAAATAATATTTATTCGTCATTTTCTAAAAATTAGCGAACGAGGCTAAAAATGGTGGTGTTTATGGGTATTTTAAAAACGGTTTATTGGTGTCGATGTTGTTCTTAGCATTGAAAACGAACATTTTTCACTAAGCCATTGAATTCTATTTTTTCGATACAGTCTAATTTATGTGTGGAAATTAATATGAATAAATAGTGAAACTTAAGATTTGTTGAGTTGTTCAAATCCCCGTAAATAAAATAAATATATCTCACCTATTAGTTCCGCACGCAATTATTATCTAGGTAATGGGATGTAAATTGAAATAGATTCAATAGACATAGCATATTGTGATAATGGGTAAATTACCCCTTACAATGCTTGTGAAAAATAAAATACAATTTCCTCACTGTAAGTATTACACAAAAGTAAACTAAATCATTTTTAATTGATAAGATCTGTAAATATTCCTTACCATTTTGGTGTAAATTTCATTGATTTTGAGAAAATTAACCACTGCGAAGAATAGTTCATAACAAGCACTTTGCTATCAGCTAACTTTTTTTCTTAATTTTAAAACACTGTTGCTACGGCATCAATTGCTGATCTTGAATGCAATTGAGGAAAATACATTGTGCTGCTAATTGGTTAATTGTTGGTCAAGAATCCGAAAGAAAGGTCAACTTTACTTATAAAGTAGCTTTGAAAAGACGCAGTGAGCTGGAAGCAGTTTCAAGAAATTTAGAGAATTTTGCACACGATAGCTGAAATATTACAATTTTATAATTGTTTTATATTCATTCCAATTTTACCTAACTGTTACAAATTGTATTTGAAAGTTTCTGCAATGATGTAGCACTGGTAGTTATCATACACAACCATTGCTTGAGACGATTGCTCCATTCATTGATTTCATGTTGCGGCGCTGAACGCCCTCTGTGAGGCATACAGGTAAACGACAGTGGTGTAGTAATACATTTCTCCACTAGATAGCGTAATCCTTAAACTTGACAAGAGTTTTTTTTGTGGCAAAACCTTCTTCGGATGATAAAAACACACTTAAAAAGGACAATAAATTAGAAAAAATCTTTAGCTATAATAATAAAATTGTAGAGGAAAAAGCGAAACTTTTTCAGTGTTTGAAAATCCGAAAGTGTTCATGAAAAGGTCGGGCTTATTCCATGAATGCACTTTCCTTCACTGTTCGCAGATTGTGTACTCAGGTGGCAGGGTTGAGAACTCAGGTACACCAAAAGTCCCCCTACATTCGTTTCATGACACGGTGTTCTACAGCGGTCATTAGTCATCGTGGCGTTGATCTCCGCCTTAAACGCTGGAACCATCCCCGATCTGCATGTCAGCTTGCAGGGTTCCCTAACCAGGTAAATTCGGAAGGGAGAGACCGCCTCCGACGTCAAGTTACAAGGTATAGAATAGAATATTTATTTCGCTACTTAGGATACATGAAATAATTCCGGTGGTAGCGTTTTCTAATCAATTAATCTACATAAAACAAACATCAAACCACCATAAATACAACAAATACACAAAATGAATATCAAACAACATTACTGAATACAATTTTATAAAATTAATGTATTAACCCTACGCTAAAGCTAACCTTAATATAAAATAACAAGAATAATACAAAAAAAATTTTAATGTTAACATAGTCTAAAAAAATTACAATTTATTTAATTTATTGTACCAAATGTTTGATAATTCCGTACACCGCAACTGCTATGGCCATTGGTCCCGTTATTGTAGGGAACATGTAATTCCTGGATACAGTGGTATTTATCATCCCCTGGACGGTGAGAGCCGGCACTTACTTGGGGCAGAGACACACAGGGCGCGGCAGATTCAATAGCATATACACAGCGGGAAGCGATGCGACGTGAACAGGCGCGAGTAGTTGAAAAATGACGCTGTCGGAAGCACAAGAGTTATGCCTGTAAAATATTATATAAAATGACATTTTTAAGCCTAAAGTGAAGGCAGTTGATGAATGCAATGTGTTGCAGGAGCACGGGAAATATCATCATCTGTTTCCCGTACCTCCGGATGTTTTTGTTTTCTGTTTATATGAATAGAAACGGGTTAGAAAATAGAGATACGAGATTTGCTCCTGCTTACGCAAGGTATTTGTTGAAGAAACCTTGGAACAATGAAAGAATGTTGGGTAAATCATTGAAAGATGTAATAAGTAGAAGTGAAAAATTTCCCTACTGTGTGAATAAAATTATTCAAAATTATTCTTGTACTTAACATACGTTTAAATAATTGAGCAAAATTGTGTTGGATTTTAACTATTTTATTTCGTGTCAATTTGACATCATTCGTGGAGACCATGCATCAATAGTTTTGGTAATGTCTTACAATGATTATACAATTATATTTATTGTTATCATTAAATTATAAAACTAAAAATGTTGATTTCCACGCACTGATTTTCATGATTCTTTATGGTAGAGCCATTAAGAAATTCTCTTAAAACATCAATCACATTGTTAGGGAAGTTTATTACATGTGTCCAGTTCCTTTTCAGAAGTGCTGTAGTAATTCTCCATGTTCTACATCAGTCTAAAATAGCTCTTCTTTTTGTTTTAAACTTCGAAAAATCTTCCATGTTAAGTGCATAATATGAATAAACGTAATAATGTATTGAGGAGTTTTCAGCTTTAATTCTAAAGCAATAATTAACGCAATGACTGCTTCCATTGGGTCTTCGATTTCAATAAACATTTAATTAAAATTATTTTACAGAAGTATCCTATGATTTCACTTAAAAAAAGTAAGCAGACTTGTTTGTACAGGCATCCAACCGTTCAGGAATGTTTACATTACTTATTTATACATTTATGCTGTATCTTTGAGATTACGTGAAATCTCTGAGCAGAGAGAAAGTCTAAATCCTTGTGTAATTCATAAAATCGGAGTTGACTGTTAATATCCATTGGTATGAGATATCTGTAAACATGTCGAATTAAACAGATTACGCACAGAAAGACGAAGTCGTGCCCGTCCATCAAATTCAGGCAGAGATCACGCGATTTGGCTGAGGTTGCTGGAACAGGCAAACAGAAGGCGCACGTAAGGCGTATCGTGCAGGATCGTGGCGTTTCGTCTTCCCGATCATCTCTAGACAGATCAGAGAGACAACCAATAGAATTTCTCTGTGGACAATCAATGGTCGACCGTAGCGTCGCACTGGCTATCGAGATACACAAGCAACGTTATCCATTGGCGCAGCGATGTATGACGGCGGCCATCTTAGGAGTGGGCCATTACGCGTGCTGGATCAGGAATGGCGAATGCGGGTCGTGGAGGGAGATGGCTCCGCCCGGCGAGTTCATTTCGTTTGGAGGGGAGCTCGGCCTTCATACCTCCTGTCTCGCATGCTGGCTGGCTCCGCGTCCCGCGCTGAGAGCAACGTGGCGCTAACGTGATCCACGTTGACGACGACGACGTCAACAACTCTTGCTTGTGTCACAAACATGTATTTAAAAATAATTTTTTTGTTACAACAGCACACAATTGGATCTCATTTAGAGCACGATTTATCCCTTCCATGTGGCCTTGAGCCCCTTTGGGCGATGTGGGATGAACAGAATCCTAAACAATTTGCGACCAACTGACTCGTGACTGCACTTTGGCGGCTGCTCGCAACTTGTTGCCAGTCCTTCTGGCATCGTAACAGAGTTTCAAAAAACCATTTACACTGACAGCCATTTATTATGCAAATTGAAGTACGAATTTCCCCCATAACACAGCAATAAATGGCATAATCGTGTTAGCGTCAATATAACGTGAGAGGGAAGCGTGTAACGCAACTATACGCAAGCAATACCGGTTTTATTAACCCCGTTTCGTACTATTCTTGATATTGACTTTTCCTTAACTGTATGGCTGAATCGAAAGGCTTGAGGCAGTAACAAGGTAAGGCCCACCAGTTCAAGTTTCCAGTATGCTTCTCGCTAATCGTAAATGCTAAAACGAACAATGGAGGGCGTTTGGCTAATGTAGCTTACCTTTTCACAGTCCCAAGTAGTTCTTCAAAAGCAAAAATAAAATTTTAAGAAATACTGAATGAAAAGTGACCGATTGTGTAAACTACAGCATAATTCCGCAGTGTAGTTGGGTTTTCCATTGTTTTAGTAGGTGTAATAAAACATATAAATTAATGTCGTAATCCAATAATTAAAATCAATGACTGAAAATACTACGATAGTAAAAAAGTCTACAGTATTTCTACATTTGTGTCGTTTAGTGCATTATCGAAACAGCAACAAAACATTTTATTCATTCAATTTACACAAAATTATTTTCCGATAGTTTGGGAAATATATGATATATTTTTTAACATTTTTTGGGTATTATGAACAAAATCCATTTTGGTTAAAAGGATTTTAGTTTGTGCAAAGTGAAACAAACACGTGTGTAACAAGAAGGACTTGCTGCACTAGAAAAGCATTTAACTCAAATTTATTTTTAATAATTTAAATTACTATTTCAATTTTTTCCCTTAACTCCTTCGAAGTTATGCCTTGATTTCTAATTTTATTAACGGTATTACTTTGGATAGATTTTCCATAAACAGCAACTTCTAGTATACAATCTAGACTAATTATATATTATCTGCATTTCCCAGTGCACAACAATATTTGAAACTGGCGCCGAAACGCGACATCTAGTTGTGAGGCCTTGCACTTTTAAGCTCCTCTTTCGGCGTGGTAAGTAACTACACTGGTTCAAAAGAAGGCCGCTCGTCGTTCACAGCGCTGAAGTCTCCCAGCATATTT
Organism: Acheta domesticus; assembly: GCA_031308135.1. Taxonomy (NCBI): domain Eukaryota; kingdom Metazoa; phylum Arthropoda; class Insecta; order Orthoptera; family Gryllidae; genus Acheta; species Acheta domesticus. The sequence continues at coordinate 23,157 of JAHLJT010000876.1, forward strand.
ATCAACACGCCTAGCAATTATGTATTTCAACCCACGTTTT
>JAHLJT010000877.1:0-22566 GCA_031308135.1 Acheta domesticus
TTTTTATGTATATTTATTCTAGCTTGGCCGTTGCCCTCTGCAGCCGCATAAGATATATACATTAGTAAGAGATATGTACATGAATAATCTGATACATTAGAGGCAATATTCTAGTTTTAAATATAATTACAATTTCGTGCTGATGTGATTCATCATGAGAAAAGACTCGTCAATGCTAGTCTATGGGGGATTGAAAAATTATCTTGGTAGCTTTCGTTTTAATCTTTTTGCGATGAGGATTTTGCTTCCTTAAATGAAAGTGAATGGCGGAAGGAATGTTAAATATTTTGGGATAGAATTTTGGCGGCTAAGAGGGAGAAGTGGACAGGGATGGATGTAATGCCAAGTTCAATATGCGGAATTTGGAATGTACCAGGGAAACTTTGGAATTCATTTTGCGCTCGGCGAATATCTGTGAATACGTGTCATTGTTGTAACCTGATGGAGCTGTATGAAAAGGAGTTATAATTGTCTAATTTATGTTGATATTTGCATGAAAATATTTAGTTTTCGCACCAAATGCTGTACCATTTGTAGTGAGTAGAGAATTTGTTAAATGGTTTTAAAATACTCTTATATAATCATGGCCCTATGGAATGCATTTCTATATTGTCCAGGGTATCAGGCTTATTTTTCCAATACAGGGTTACAAAACTGTTGTATTCTATTTTTGTGCAGTTGTAGAATTCACATAGTTCTGACAACACTGCGATGAAAACAGTGAGTTGTAAGCTAAGATGTTAGCGCATATAAAGTGCAATATTTCAGCATTTTGTAGCTGATTATGTAATACGGGAAAGTAAGTGCTGTTGTAGCACCACTAGTTACATTCCCGTATACTGTACGTACGTATAGTATAGGGAAAGTTATGTAATGCTGCACAAAAAACGGCGGATTTTCGGCAGAAAAACTCTTATTAAGGCCCTGGTAACGAAAAAGTGCATAAATCCAGTTGTTGAATTAAGAAAAAAATCTCCTAACACGTGGTGCAGCCAGAATCCCTATTTTGTAGGTCCTTGATACCGAAAAACTAGTTGAAAGCAAAACGTCCGTCCGTGAACAACGCTAGCGACTAAACAGTTCAGCCTATATTCTCCAAAATTGATACTCCCGGATCGATCTCAATAATCTCGCGGACCCCTTGAATTTGAAACCGATATTTTAATTTTGGAGGGTACTTTATATGGAGCCCCTGAGGCATTTTCAAATTTTCAAAAAAATGCTGCCAACAATTTTGACTAAATTTTGTTTGATGGGTATTCTGAAGCTCATTTAAGAGAATGGCGTAGGTCTCATGTCGGTTGAAAGTTGTGAATTTTTCGAAAATTGAGAAAGTTTAAATTTTTGTTGGCGTCTTCCTTCAACTATAAAATTGCAGATAGAGATTTTTCCTCCAAATAAAATGTGTTCTCCAAAGTGAGTTCTTTCATTAAGGTCCAGTACATTTTTGAAAATGTTAGTAGTTTTTGCACAATGTTGCGAGTAATATGTGCAATTTTAAAAATTACAAACAAGATTTTCTCAAAAAACGGCTCAAACGTTTTTCTTTAACTTTTAATAGGGATAGAACTAAATATACTCTGAGATTACCATCTCCATAAACTCCGTATTGCTGTATTCTTTTGTTTTTTAGTCTCTCACGTCGTTTATATTTACATTAGCGTTGATTTGTTGACATTATTGTATTAATGAGTACATGATATTTAAATAATGTCAAGTAAAGTTTCTCGATAACTCAACCGTTTTCTGTGAAAACTAGCTCAAAATTCCGCATTTTCAGAAACGCTCCAACGCCATTTTCTCATAAATGGTTCCAATTTTTTCTTCAAACTTTGGAGCGAATAGTACTAATTGCACTCTTTAATTTCACCTAAAGTTCATTTTGGGATTTGTTTTGGTTTTTTTCAAAAATTAAACAAATGTAATTTTTTTGAAAGGTTTCTTAAATCTAATATGCACATTACCAGCAATTTGTAAACATTATATTTATGAATGTAGGTGCTTCAAATAAAGTTTCTTGAAACTCAAAAATTTTCTGTAAAAACGAGCTTCAAAATTCGCATTTTTAGTACCGCTTAAAACAATTTTCTTAAAAACAGCTACAAATTGTTCAAAGAAAATTGCCATTTAGGATGAGGTTTTTGTGTTCTGTAATATTCTAAAATTAATATTTTCGTTCTACCATTAGGAAACCGAAAAAATTTGGAAAATGTCAAAAAAATGTACTTTGGGCGGCGATAGATGATAGCCGGTTTTCTCAACATTTATCAAAACTACATCTTCAAATAAGGTCATGCTTAATTTGTTGGAAATTCGAGTAGTTTTTCTATAATTTCGTGGCAAACATGATAGCCCGCTGCAAATTTACTGCGCTTCAGACAGCCGGATGCGTCGTAAATTAGAATTTGCAATTTTGTATAGTATTTCTTTGTTCGTTTTTACATTCGACTTTCTGTTATACATTTACACATTAAATTATAAAGAAATTATTTCTTTTCAAATATTGGAAATAAAAATTGCTAGCTCTTTAAGGAAGTATTGACAATGCAGAAACGCAATAATTGAAATCCGTTCCGCTGGCGAATTTCTGTGAATTACGTGTCATTGTTTGATAGAGACGTATGGCATCAGACTTCTTTTTCCAATACAAGTTTACAAAACTTTTGCATTGTATTTTTATGCAGTTGGGGAATTCACATAGTTTTGACAACACTGCGATGGAAATAGTGAGTTGTTCGCACTGTGTTCACCCCCAGTCTAAAACTGATGCTCATGTGAGGCTAGTTCTTACAGTTCTGGCATAAATGCTGCGATCTTTGGGTCTCATTTGGGCAAGGTCGTGATTGGTCGTGTAATGTGTAACAGCCACAGTTGCAGATGTCTTAACCCTTAAATATAACGCTTATTTAATTATACGTAAATATAACGGCGGAGTCTGTCAGACCCCATTTTAAAGTATGTATATTTTTAGCTGAAGGTTTTCGAAAGTTCTGTAAATATTTTTGAATTACACTTTAAGTCCTTTTAGTAGAGCTAACACTGTTTTGAGGGAAAGTAATGTTATTTTATTAAGATATTAGCAGCATTCATAAAAACTTACACATTTTTTAACAAATGTGTAGAGATTTGGACGGATATTTTTTTTTGTTTTTAAAACAAAATATCACTGTTGAACTATATATTTTATTAAAGGCCATAAAAATAGTGTAACCCAGTATTATCATTATTTTAAAAATGTAAACAGTTTTTCTTATGATACCTTAGCAAGTGAGACGTTATTTATATAAAAAAAACAACTAAATAATACTTCATTAGAGATTTGATAGAAGTGATATTTGACTGACAAATGAAAACAAATCAAATTTTAACTATTATTTTTAATTTACACACTTAAAAATAACATTTGTGTAAAAAATAAAACTATTGAAAAACGTGTTATAAAACAAAATAAGGATCCAAATCCGAGTGATCACCATACAAGCTCCCCGATGTTTCTTCGTTACCACTCTCATCTCGTAAATCTCGTATTAGGTGTAGATTATCTTTAATATTTGATGTTATTTTAGTCTTAAAACAAACAAAAACCAAAATTGCAACTTTGAAAAAGACATGAAAATATAACACTGGGGTCCAGCAAACCCCAAAGACACTTCCGCACTCTACTGCGAGGTTAGTAGCAGACTATTAGAAGGCGGCAACTGTGCAGACCCTTCCCAAACGTACTAACTGAATTTACGTGGGAGTAAAATATCCCAAATATTTATTTTCCAATTAAACTTATATAAAGACATTTGGTTGGGGTCCAATAGACTCCAGGGTTATATTTAAAGGTTAAGATGTATATCTTACACCGCGACCCAAACCGATCGTGCAAGCGAGGAACTAGCCTCAAACTGGCTTCAGAAAATTTGTTCCAAAGGCAGCTAGTTAACACACCTATATATCTTACACCGTGGTTAATCGCTTCTTGGTTGAATTTGACGTTTTCAAATAATAACTAAGATGTTAGTAGGGCAGAAAGTGCAATATTTCATTTCTACATAGCTGCTTCCAATAATACGGGAAAGCATGTGCTGTTGTAGCACCACTAGTTAAAGATTTCGCATGACGAAATGCAAAGACATCCAAGCTTTACCCACTACGTAGTTCATTTGTTTCTCCCATCCAACTTGCCATCCAGGAGGATGCCAAGGTATTTACAATTCGGGAGTCGTGGAACTACTTCATTACCTAGCTGATAAGGAATCGTATAAAAATCTCTGGCCCTACAGAATGTGATCGCTTTATTTTTCTTTCCATTTATAATAATTTTATTAGTTCTTGCCCAATCATTAATCTTATTTAAATCGTCCTGTAGTTAAATCTAATTGTACTGTTCTGCAGTTTCCCTTTATAATATTCAGTCGTCGAATTTTTGATGTGATATTTCGCAATAAATCATTTACAGAGATAAGAAACATCAATGGGCCTATGACACTGCCCTGAGGAACCCCAGAAGTAATGTTTCCCTTTCCGATAAATACTGTCCAATTCGAACTTTTTAATTTCTGTCGCGAACGAATTCACTTATCCATGCTATTACCCGTCTGTCAATTTTAGCATCAGTGAGTTTCAATATCAGTATGTCTTGCGGTACTTCATCAAAAGCTTTAGCAAAGTCAACAACTATTGCATGCACTCTTCCTCCAAATCAATTACTTCAGACAAGTCCTGAGTAAGGGAAATAATCTGACTCACAAGAAAAGCCATTTCTAATGCCATGCTGTCCATGAAAAAAAACATTGATCCAAATGTTTTCTAATCGAATTAGATAATACGTTTTCAAACAATTTACAGACTACTGACGTAAGACTAAGTGGTCTGTAGTTTTGCACTTCACATTTTTGTCGACTTTTGAAAATTGGCACTATTAAAGTAGATTTCCAATCATCATCATCATCATCAACTCCAAGGATTAGACGTATTCAGTCTGCTCCGGCTCCTGAAAACTGCTCACTCTATCTTCTCAGTGGTCTTCCCACGTTTCTTCTTCCCTTCGGCTTGTAGTTCAAGGCAACTTTGACTATCCTTTCTTCGGGCATTCTTAATACATGATTTTTCCATTTTCTCTATATTCTTTAATATTGTCATTCATACTTAAAATGTTTAATTCATTTCTAATTTCTTCGCTTTTCTTGTGATCAAGAAATGTATAACCTGCTGCTACGGTTCGAAGAAACTTCATTTCAGCCGATTCTAATCTTCTAATTTGGCCTTTAGTTAATGTCCAACATTCACTTTCGTATAACAGCACGGGTAGGGCCATTGTTTTGTAGAGTTTCAGTGTAGTTTCTTTTGTGACTTTATTTTTCAAAGTTCGAGCTATTGTGCCACAGAAATGTCTATATCTGTGTAATTTTACTTGTAAATAATTATTTTCATAATATGTTATTTAATAGCCAAGTAAATTAAATGCATAGTATACTTGTTCTATTATATTATTTACAAGGGCTATTTTTGCTCTCTTTGGCTCACAACCCCTAAATACCATGATTTTAGTTTTGTCTATTGATATTATATATTGCTTAGCTATATTATCTAATTTATGTATTGCTTCTTGGATACTGTCTTCTATGGAGCCTGTAACAACTTGATCATCTGCAAGCAATACCGTGGTCATAATTTCCAAACATCCGATATAAATTCATTATTAATCGATATATTGAAAAGTCTGACCAAACATGGTATTGTTTCCCCTGCTATCTTTAACATCGGTTGTAATACCATCGGACCGCAAGACTTAGTTTTTCATTTTCTTCAAATGTGACATATCTCCGTCTGATCAATTTTGAATACATGATAGAAGTTGTTGTGCCCGATAATAATTTGGTTAGCTCTTTGTTTGTAAACAACAGAAATAATTATTAAATATATTATCTTTCTCTTCATCATCTACAATGTCTGCATAATGCTATCTTATGCGAAGGAGGTGTCCTGTTTACCTCGTCGGTGACGTACATATTTATAAAACTTTGCCCAAACATGTTCGTTATCAACTAAAATTAACTTAAGACACGATTCTTGCGCCGTTTTCTTTTTATATTCTACCTCTTTCATAATTTCTCGGAATTTCTGTAAATGTACCTCGTTGCGATACCTATCATTATACACTTTTCTCATTTTTTTTTCAATTTGCGAATTTCAAGATATAGTATTACATAAACATTAATAATGACGAGAAAGTACTTGCTGTTTCAGCATCACTAAATCGAAAAAAAAAAATCGTAAAATTTATATTTTTTCGGGGTTGTTGTCAGACCCAAAGACTTGTCACACATTTCTCTACGTATGTCGACGCGCTGAATCCGAAACTGGAGCGAGCCACCACCCTCCATTTTTTCGCTATTCTGCCTTTGTGTGGGAGTGATGACGCGGATAAGACACGCGAAGGAAGGCCATCATGCCACCTCCCCGCGTTATGCTGCCTTTAGAAATAAGCAACTCACTCCTGTATGTGCTAGTCGGAAGGCAGTACGTAATTCCGAATGTAATTAAAATTTGCACTTCATGGAGTGTCTTCGAAAAAATAAGTAGACTGTCAGAGTTTCGTTCAATTTCTGCGGAATAGTAACAGAAAAGTGCAAGAATTTCAAAAGAATTATCAGTGACCAGTTTTCTCGCCGGCACGCAGCTTTCTAGTCTAGTATCCCCTCTCCTTTTGTCGCGCCAATGACGGATTACGTGTATGCTAAATATCCTTCTTGTGGCTACATTTGTATGCTCTAGAAGGAACGGATGTTGGGCTCGCTCATTGGTGAAGAGAACTCTTTTCTTTAATTTTCCAGAAGTTGTTCGACTGGCCAACATTGTTTTCTCTCGATCGTTGTGGGAGAGGGAGAATCTCCGCTGCGTATGCTACTGTGATTAAGTTGCAATGCGTCTGAAGGGATTGAAGGGGCTCGGAGCTATTTCGTTTCCATAATTTGGCGCATCACAATATGAAAATATCCGTCGCGAAGAAAATGGTTGAACAAAGCGCTTAGCGTCTTTTCGGCTCTGTAGGATTGGCGCCAAAGGAGCTCCAACGTCTTTGGGACGATAGGATGGGCCCGCGAAGGATGGGTGTCGGTTTTGACAGCGTGGCGAATGGACAAATATTGATAACACTTTCGCACGGAAGAACATCTGCATGTGACGAATTCGGAGGCTAAGGTCCGATTAAATTAAGTAGGTGATTGACATTTGTGAGTGGAGGGGAGCGACGTTGCCAGGTCGCAAACCACTGAGCACGTGTTACCGGGACACGAAAACAAACACTTCAAAAAATACGTGTAAAAGTGTAAAAAATTCGACAAAAGCCTAACCTCAACGCAACTCATCACAACACAGTACACATTGCGCGCGCAGCACAGGCAGAAACGCGGGCAGCACAGGCAGAAACGCGGGCGGCGCGGCGGCAGGGAAGTCACTGTGCGATGCTCAATGTTCCCCGTGTTCGGCAGTGGCAACTGAGCGACCTGACACATCACGTTTTGTCTCTGGTTGGCAGCTGCCATGGAAACGGAGAGGCGTCATGACGTCACACAGAACTGTCAATCACCTTCTTAATTTAATCGGACCTTAGTGCGCTGGGTGCGCGAGGTTGGGTGAAATGGCACGGACGAGTTCATGCAATGCGATGTTTAGCGCAATTCATTGCAATATTAAGCATTACTTGTAACAACTTCTAAATTTTCTGAAGACATGGGAGGAATTCCACCGCCAAACACCAGTGTCTTTCTTCTAACGTCCATTTTCTAAATGAGAATGACGCATACCTATATGTCGCCCTCAATGCAATCGGAGACATTTTAGGCTGGTTCTAAAAATGCCATTTATATGTCAGATATGACCAAACTATGTATGTAGATGGGAAATAGAACAGGGGAGCAAAGTGATCATCTAATCTAGAAAATGTCCGGAGTTCAGCTTACCATTGTCTTGCCCCCAGACAGTTGTGGTTCAGTATTTGTACTTAATTAAAAGGCTGGATCTCTCCTTTCATCATCCAATGAATTTGCACAACCTTCAGCATTAGCAGAATCTTCGTCTAATTCCCAAGTTTTTGATTCCCCGGCGAAGTTTTTTCCTTTTTATTTGTTTAGGTCTTTTATTACTATTAGAACCTTTCAGAAACTTAAGTAATATTTTCTCTTTCAAGCTCGTCGGATATTTACAAAACAATTCGAAACCGTCACGGTACCGTGCGTAATCGCATGAAAATTCCTCTGTTCTCGAAGTCAAACTTCCTCTATAAAAATCTAATTTTAATTTATCATGTTGCGCCATAGTTGTGCTATCGGAGCAACATTGTAAATACGAGTTTTGGAGAAGACGTCGTGGCAACTATGTTTTTTTTTCTTAAAAAAGTGTTATCGAATCGCACATTTTCATTTGTAGTGTGAAAGAAATGCTGCAGTAGGGTGCATGTACATCAAATGACTGTGAATGTCTCTATTAGTACAGAGAGCAACGTAAAATCAGTTGTCCGACTCGTGCTGTGTGAGATGAATGTAACATGATTTGCGCAGCGCTCATACTCCAAGATAGCCTTTCTCCTTTGGGGAAATACCCTAGAATGTCCCTTGGGGGCTAATGGCGAATGGGGACTAATGGGAGCAATGCCGTTCCACATGAGACAGTCTCGAGATGGGCAGAAAAGTGTCTGCGAGGACGCCCATAAATCAGTCATTAACGCACCTGACCTATGAGTGTGCGGACCAATGTTGCACTTGCGGTAATTCAGTACGTGCCTAATCAGGCCTTAAGAACGGGTATGTAATGTTTTTGGAATGTTAAAGAGCTCGTATATGGGAAATTCTTTGTCAAAACAGTCAAAAAAAATTCGAAGGTTCGGAAATCATGGAAATAATTATTTTCGGTTTCACTGTGACATGAAAACAAGAAAAAATGTTAGGATATTTTTGGAACGTTATTTATCTAAAAATAACTCCGAATAAAAATAGGCAAAAATCTTTAAAAATGTATTGTGAAAAGGTTTTTTGTATTTTCAAAAATCAAAATACTCCTAGGTATATGTACTTTATACCTATAAAATTTCATCCTTGTATATTGAAAGGATTCAGAACTAAGGGCATTTTTATTAGAAAATTTGTTTTTTGGATATTAACCATTTGCTGTTCTTTGTCCCCTCTAGCGGGACACGCCGTCATTTCCGGTGTAGTCCATTTAAATGCCTGCTGTAAGCTGTACTCTACTGTAGTGGTAAAGTGTCGTTTTCGGAATTCGCACTTTTAAGGCCGAAATAATGTGGTTTGGCGGAAGCAGCAGTTTCGCCAATTCGTGTTTGCACGACCCACCAAAACTTCAAATTGATGCTGTTGGGAGCGAATTTGTCTCCATTTGAATTGGAAGCAAAAATCTTCTGAATTTTAAAACTTTTGATGGACATCAAATGTAAAACAGTCAAGGAAGGATCTCATCTCCGAACTTGTCAGAATTGTGAAAATACTGGAAACCTTAAAACAGTAGTGAATCTTTTTTTCGAGAGCAATATCAACATTATCACGTACAACCAATGGCTTCAAGGAGACCGTTGTTCGCTGGAAACCATTTTGAAGTCAACTGAAGAATATGTCGACGAATTTGTCAACACTTCGACGAAACTGTCCAGCCATGCCTACCTAGCCAATGAAAATAAACGGAGTTCTAAAAGTCGAAGGAAAATTTGAAGAATGGAAAAGTGCTTGCAATCGCAGATTTTGCTGAAAATTACGCGTTTGTTTTGCAAGATAGTGATCAAGGATTTCATTGGAGTCACTCCCAGACTATCTGTTCAACCTTTTGCTTCTTACTACAGAGATCCAAAAGTCGAAGCGTGCCACCATTGAGTGTTGTTGTATCGGATGAGCTAAACCACAATACAGCGGCTGTTCATTATTTTCAAAAGTTATATTAACTGATGTGTTGAAACAAAAACTGGAAGTTGTCGAGAAGGTAATTTATAAGTCCGATGGTTCCGCTGCACAATATAATATAAGGATCGCTGCAACTTAAAAACCTAGGATTACATAAAGATGATTTCCAGATAACAGCTGAGTGGCACTTTTTCGAAAGTGCTCATGGATAATGTCCTAGCGATGGGTTAAGCGCAACTCTTAAAAGACTAGCAGCAAGAACCAGCCTCTAACTTCTAGTTGATCGCCAAATTCAGACCCTTTGCAGCTGTACTCCTGGGCCAAGAATAATATCAAAAGAATTGCGTTTGCTTTCGCGGCAAAAAGAGAAAATAATGTAATAAAAATGTCCGTAGCTCGTTATCTTTTCAATAACCAAGAATGAAATTTTGTATGCATGAAGTGCAAGTATTCAGGAGTATTTTGGTTTTAGAAAATAGAAAAAAAAAGATTTTTCACAATTGATTTTTACAAATTTTCTTTAGTGTATTGCAGGTATTTTGAAAAATTTTTTACAGATTATTTTTACAGAATTTTTTAAAGATATTTTTACAAATATTTTCCCTCTATGACCTTGCAGTGACCTTAAACAAATTTTATGCAATTTTTTTGTTGCTTGACATCAATAGTGGCAACAAACTATTAGACGAAACTTTATGTATAGTCTTAGTTTGAAATTTTTTAATGTTACGATACCGGAAAATTGATTAAAATTGTTAAAAAATTAAATTTCTTTTAAATACAAAATAACATCGCAAAAAATCCAATGTTTTTGTTTCTCAGCGTGGTGAATGCGAAAATTTATTATTTGCATGATTTATGGACCTTCGGTTTTTGTTGACCGTTTTGTCAAAGAATATCCCATATCCAAAAATTCTTTGAAACATGAAACCAATACTGTCATTTGAAACACAAATGAAATGAGCAACCCAATTTTGGAGTGTCGTGAAATGTCCACGCACCTTGTTATTTCATGTGTATATTTACGATTTTCCACCCGTGCTCGTTTTCATACAATAAAAATAGTTGTCCTGACTTATATCCCAACCCTTGTATTAAACAAGTTCTTTAAAAAAAGACATTGCCACCTTCACCTTTGCGATATCGACTGCAAGCACAGAAAATGACCAAAATATGACCTTCCCACACTTCAGCAACGTAAAGTATTTTAACACAGACTTGCAAAAAAATGATTGTAATGTTGTCATGTAATTTTTTTTAATATTTCAAACTCTCCTTCAGGAATATTACAATGTTTGTGGGACCGTCGTTGACGCCCCCCCTTGTTCTCTGGGTACCGAAATGACATTTGAGGGAGATCAAAGTGTACGTGCTCCTGGCTATGCTGGTATGCCTGGACTTATCGTTCGTCGCTACTCGAAGATAAAGTGCACATTCCGGAACGGATTTTCTACTGACGTGTTCCTGTGAAACCTCGTGGCTCTGTGGCGTCCCTAGGATTTGGGTATTAGTTGCTAATTCCTTCTCTACTCTGTGTATCTCTCTCTCTCTCTCTCTCTCTCTCTCTCTCTCTCTCTAGGCAAGCTTTCTAACTGTTTCGGATTGCTGCTCCAATCTGCCAGTTACATTAGATAAAAAGATTCACTTCTCTGAAATAAAATTGCTCTTTTATTGATATGATCACGATTTCGAAAACAAAATTGTCACGTTCAAAAGATACTCGTGATTTTTTAGTTGAAATAAATAAAATGTAAATGACACATGCTCATTACAATTAAATAAAAACTAAATTAAATGGTCATGCTTCAAAAGGGTAAGAAATACTTGGTCTAATAGGAAACTGGCGATCAGAAATTAAAAGTGCTACTTTCAAGTTATTCAGCCACGACCCAAGCGTTCACGGTGTTTGCTCATTATCCTTGCGCTCTGATTCCTACTAATAAAGTTTTTCTGCCAGCAGGTGGAGAATGTGGCCCAGACGCCAACAGCGAGAGAAGCGTTTTAGGCATGTGTCATAGCATCTGGAACAAAGGAAGCGAGCCAACGAAAGCAAGAGTGAAATCAAGTAAACGCACATATGCGTGCTCTGTCTGTCAAAAGAACTTCTCACACAGAGGTAATTTAGCTACGCACATGCGGATCCACACCGGTGAACGCCGTCATGAATGTTCGGTCTGCAAAACCACCTTCTTACAGAAAGGTCATTTAGTTAGACACATGCTCATCCATAGCGGTGAACGTCCTTATGGTTGCTCCCTGTGCGAAATGAAATTCGCACGTAAAAGTAATTTAGATAAGCATATGCGAATGCATACTGGTGAGCGCCTTCACGTATGCTCCATCTGCCAAAAGAGCTTTGGTGAAAAGTGTAATTTGGTTAGGCACATGAGGACTCACACTGGCGAACGCATTCATGTATGCACCATCTGCCAAAAGACCTTCACAGAAGGATCTTCTTTAGTTACACATATGCGAATCCACAGCGGTGAACGCCCTCATGAATGCTCCGTTTGCCAGAAGACGTTCATAGAGAGAAGTAATTTAGTTAAGCACATGAGGATTCACAGCGGTGAACGCCCTCATCAATGCTCAGTCTGCCAGAAGCATTTCGTACAGAGAAGTCATTTAGTTACGCACTTGCGGATCCACAGCGGTGAACGCCCTCATGAATGTTCAGTTTGCCACAAGAGTTTCGTACGCAGTAGTCATTTAGCCAAACACATGCGGACGCACATCGAAGAACCCCCACATGAGTGCCCAGTCTGTCAGAAGAGCTTCCCACGGAGAGGTCACTTAGTTACGCACATGCGGATCCATAGCGGTTAACGTTCTCATTAATAAGTGCCATAAGTGCTTCACAAAGAGTTCATTTAGTTTCGCGCATGCGAGTCTACAATGGTTAACGCTTTCTTGAAAGCTCCGTGGATTGTCTCCAAAGTTTCACCTAGGGCAGTGTTCATGGAGATTCATGGGGGTGACTGACACTATTTCTTCCTAGCCCAAAGCGGCACTGAAGTTTCTCAAGTAAACGCTTATTAGTCTCCAGTTTTGCGGTTTGGAGTCTAAGCAATAGAAGACTCATGTTTACCAATCCTCTTATTCAAATAATACCCACCTTCGCAGGGCGCCCAAAGTGGTGCGTCTAAGAGGTCGTAGAGAAAGCAGAGCCGGGACCGCATGAAGGGGAGAGCGAGGGTCGTGGAGAGTCCGTGTTCGTGTCTGGGTGTTGTTGCGTGGTACTTGCGCAGACGGTGCAGGTTTCAATATTGTAGGTACTACCAGTCCTCCCTGCGACACCCACTAAGCTTCTTTGCTTCCGGTTGTCTCTTGTCGGGCGTGCGGCCGATCAGCTGTGCAGCTGCGTTGGAGTCCAAATGTGCCGTCGTTGCAGCGCTCTTTGAAAAGGCGCGTGCGAGAGACTCCTTTAATTTATGTAGTTTCTAATAAAGGCGGCCTTTTGCTGTGACAGCTGCGACGCCCGGAATGCTCTAATTGCAAGAATTGTGTCAAAAGTGGAGGAAAATATGTTACACAAATTCAGGGCAAGGGCTTTATAAAATGTCAATCTTAAGGGAGACAGTGGCGGCGAGTGGGGGGGAAGTCGTTTAGTTTGGGTGGAATCACACCCAGAAGAGACGCCAAATGCTTCAGTCGTGGGGTAGGTTGTTACAGATGTTTCAATTCATAATCGCGATTTTCAGTCCTCGAAATACCTGGAAGCTGATTTTGCGCATTGAATTAACTGGAGAAAAGATATTTTTGAACCAAAAAAATAACAAGATATTTAACCTTAGTTTGATCAGTTCAGCAAAATCAGTCTGTCTTGATCAGTTCAGCAGAAACATCTTTTGCCTAAACAAATGTCGCGAGAACTAGCTTTGTGTTGGAAGTATGTGCTATAAGCCAGTGTTATTATAGATCGAAACAATTTATCATACTATCCATTTGCGAGAATGTGCATTCATGTGAAATTCATGTCTTTTCAATATTTTGTAATAATTTGTGAGATCTTGTAAAGTTAAATGATACATTCTTCAATATCTTAAGTGATTGTTTAACATGGTTTATTGTTGTCAGTGCTTGTTTTAATCTTAAGTTTTCCATCTTGTATTAATCCCATCTCAGAAACTTTGATGTGCTTTGTTTTTTTATGTTTCTGTTTGTATTGGTTGGATATTGTCTGTACTGTTGTAAATATAATAAATAAATTATATTGTTATTTTTTATTGAGGAGTAAATTGGATTTCCTATCACTTAATTCCATTTTCCGTCAATTTTAATGCATTTATTGCTGATTTCATCGATTGTAATATAATTGTAATGGTACTTGCTTCAAATAATATATAGGAGATGCAACAAATGTTCTCCACAGAATTCGAGTGCCTGTACGGCGTAGCCTATTCGATTTCTTCGTTCAGAAGTTGTAATGTCAGCCAATGTGAGTATGTAATCTAAAGTTCCTGTGACGCCTGTCAATTGGTGGTTCAACAGATTTCGGAGTAACTAAAGACAGATTTTCTGGTAAAGAACAGTCCAAACCAAAATTTTGAATGCTGAGTGAACTTAAATAAAAGAAGCCACGATTACATCAGTAACGTATCCAACAGGTTGAGTTCTTCATCCGAATTGGTTTTGATATTTTTTGTCATTTTTCTTTGCTTTTAGGGCATTTTAAGAGCGGTGTATTGATCATTTTTGGCGATGTTTTAGTTCACCAAAATCCGCCCCTAGTAATAAAACAATCAAGTTAACAATACTGTCAAAAGTTACATAATGTGTATTTGATGTTACAGGATGTGTGTGATTGATCATTTTTGGCGATGTTTTAGTTCATCAAAATCCGCTCCTAGTAATAAATCAGTCAAGTTAACAATACTGTCAAAAGTTACATGATGTGTTGCATAGTTACACAATTGAAGAACAGATTTCATGAAGAAAACGTAGTACAACAGCACACTTTTTGCAGAATTTTCAACCTTATTAATTTTCGAAAATTCGGAGTTCAACGAAAATGGGACTTGAGCAATTTTTAAGCGTCCTATGATCTATTGGAGGAAAAAGATAATGAAACTAGTACTACTACTACAGCACATACTTTCCCGTCTTATTGGAAACCGCTAAGTAGGATTCAAATATTGCACTTTCTGCCCTACTAAAATCTTAGCTATTATTTGAAAACATCCAATTCAACCAAGAAGTGATTCCATCGCAGTGTTATCAAAACTATATGAATTCTACAACTGCATAAAAATATAATACAAAAGTTTTGTGAACTTGTTATTGGAAAACGAAGCCTGATACCATACAGCTATATCAAGTTACAACAATGACTCGTAATTCACAGAAATTCGCGAGAGAGGAACGGAATTCAACGGTTGCATTCACTGCATGTCCTTACTCCCTTAAATAGCAAATAATTTTTATTTCAAAATAAATAATTCCTGAAAGATTAATATGTAAATGTGTAATAAAAGGTCAAATGTAAGAAACTGATAAAGAAATAATGTACAAAATTGCAAATTCTAATTTACGACGCATCTGGCTGTCTGAAGCGCAGTAAATTTGCAGCGGACTATTGTCACGAAATTATAGGAAAACTCGTATTTTCAAAAAATTAAACATTATTTGAAGATGTATTTTTGATAAATACATTTCATTGAGAAAACCAGCTGCCTTCTATCGTCGTCTAAAGTACATTTTTTGACATTTTCTCAGTTTTTCGGTTTCCTAATGGTAGAAAGGAAATATTAATTTCAGAGTATTAAAGTACGCAGAAACCAAATATAAATATTTAAGTACTGCCCAGCCCTGGCAATATACCGGGTCTTTATCGTATCTTGCAACCCAGGTCTGGAAACACCAACTCTTGTTTTGCCAATTTGGCAACGCGTGAAATACCTTCGACGCCCTTTCACTTTTAGCGAAGCCCGGTCGCGTGCCCTCAGATTTCGGGCTGAGAGAATGTGTCTAATTTTAGTTGGAAGAAAGAGAAAGCACGTCCTTGTTACTCTTCAACGTACTGCAGCCACTACGCTGAAAAGAGTAAACGCCTGTCACTACGATATGTTACTTGCCTTATGATTCCGCATTGGTAAGCCAAAATGCATTTCGATCTCCTGAACCGTTTAGAAGTTATAGGGATGGTCCATAGTTCGTGGGACACCTGTATACTCAAGGATATGTTGTCTATTCCTAAGGGTTTCTATCCTAAACCATATTCTAGTCGAATTTTGAATACAGAAAAAAGAGCGTTTTTTTTCAAGTTTCGTTGACAAAATATTCGCTCCTATATAATAAAATGCAAAACTACATGCAATGCTTAAAATGCAAAACTACATTGAAACCATTTTCCTTCCTTGCTGTTAATTTCTTGTTATGAAATAAATTTGAAACATCTGAAATCGTGCTACTTATTGTTTATTTTTAAAAAGAATATTCGTGTCATCAGCAAACAGAATTGTTCATCCGTTTCTAATGGACGAGAGCAAATCGTTTACATATAAAAGGAAGTGGATAGAACTTAAGATCGAGACCTGCGGAACCAATGCCCAATTGAAAAAGAAATGGAAAGGTGAGAAATAATGTTATTTCATGTCAATAAAGAATATTTACTCCTTACGATCGATGTATGAGGAAATCCAATCTATAATACTGTAGAGCAATACTTCGAATTCCATGCTAATTACCATGCATTCCATGGTAATTTTGAAAGTAAAATGTAATCGATGACGATAAATGCTTTCGAAATATTTAAAAATATTCAAATGAGTGCTTCATTCGGATCCATTGATGAAGCAACATTTTTAAGACTTCACTTTTAGCCACATGATTAATTACACCACAGTCAGGAGGGGATCCAGCTGATCTTTTTTGGGAGGGGCGAGCATCATAGATATTTGTTAAATAATAAACACATCGGGACTCTCGTAAAAGATGGCGTCGTGTGTGGATGCACTGAGTACTATCGTTCCCGTATTAAATAGAAATATTGATGAAAAAAGTGCAAGAGAATGCGAATATTGTATTGAAATAACGGAGGAACTACGTAAAGTGCAAGAAGAAGTGTTATCTTTGAAAGAAATTATTAATATTCTTAAGGAACAATGTAACTTGCGGGAGGAAACTGAGCCTAGTCGAGAAAGACGGGGCAATGAGTGGATTACAGTGAAGCATGGAAGAGGCCAAAGAAAACCAATGCAGAAATTAGAAGAACAAGGAATTCCTGTGATAATTAACAAATATATACTACCTACAGGAAACACGTCAGTGGACACCGAAGAAAATGACACTAATACTGAAGTGCAAAATCAATTTAAAGTGCAGAACCAGTCTAAAATACGAAGGAAGAAAGATCAGAAATGGTTAAAGAAAACAAACCAGAGAAAAATAATTGTGCTAGGCGATAGCCATGCGCGTGGCCTTACCCAAAATATAAAAAACATATGTGAAAATTTTGAGGTTAGTGGATTTGTGAAACCCGGCGGAAGAACGGAAAACGTAGTCGACACAAGCATCAAACACATGGAAAATACTGATACAGTTGTGGTATTTGCTGGTTCTAACGACATAGGAAGAAACAGTACAGATGAAGGTATAAATAATTTAGTAAAGTTTGTGAAAAACAATGAGCAAACAAACTTTTTAATCATAGAAGCCCCACATAGGCATGATTTGGCGGAGTGGTCGTGTGTGAATAAAGAAGTTAAAAGGTTTAATAGGAAGTTGGAGAAGAAACTCAGAATCCATAAACATTCTCGTGTGTTAAATGTTCATTTAGATAGGAGTGATTTCACCAGACATGGAATGCACATGAACAACCAAGACAAAATTGAGTGAAATAGTGTTAGAACTGATACAAAATAATCCTTTAAATCAACAAAAGAAAGTGATCCAGCTGGAGTGGAAAGGGAACTTATCTGCAGTGGCAGAACAACTCCAAAATGATAATCAACAAATGGTAATACGCTCCTCGTGCAATTTTGTAAATAAACTGGGCAAATTAAAAATGTTACATCAAAACGTGCAATGTATAAGAAATAAGAAACTAGATCTTGATGTTTTGCTTGACGATGAATCACTTGACTTAGATGTCATATGTATGACTGAACATTGGCTTAAGGAGGTAGAATTTGAGTCCTATCATTTTGGAAACTTTATTCTTAAAGCAAAATTTTGCCGTCAAAACAAGCAACATGGTGGATCCTGTATATATGTAAATTCAAGAATGAAGTCAAAGACATATTCTGTATTTGAAAAATGTTGTGTTGAAGAACATTTTGAAGCTAGTATGGTGGAATTAATAGACCATAACATAATTATAATCTGCATTTATAGAACACCAAACAGTAACATAAATATATTTTTAGAAAATCTAGAAACTGTAATTAATAAATTTATACAATGGAGGAAAAAATTCATTATAATGGATGATTTAAATATTGATTTTCTCAATAAAAGTGAGAGTTGTGAGGTGCAGACTATGCTAAACACATACGGATTACAAGCTGTAATTGATGTTCCAACAAGAGTGAGAGGTACTAAACAGTCAGACATTGACCAAATTATAATTAATAAAAAATTACTGAAACACTCATATGATGTTGTTGATATGGGTCTCTCTGATCATTATGCTCAGATACTACAAGTACACTCGGAACAAACATGTAAAAAAGAAAAAAGGGTAAAGAACATCTTAGGGTAATAAGACCATGCAATGAATATAACATTAACTACTTAAATAATCTTTTAAGTAGAGAACTGTGGGAATCTGTTTACACACAAACCTCAGTTCATGAAGCATACAATGAGTTTATTAACATTTTCCACGATTATTATAATGTAGCCTTACCTAAAAAAAAGTAAAAATTAACAGACAGGAAAAGAAATGGGTCACTCCAAATATACGTGAATCTAGTATGCAACTAAGAAGTATTAGTAAAATTATAAAAGAAGGAAATGCAACTGAGGGGCTTAAAATTTACTATAACTGGTATAAAAAAATTACAGAAGAATGATTCAGGAAGCTAAAAAATATATAATGAAAAGCGCATATTGTCCTCAAGTAATAAAACAAAAGTAATGTGGGATATTATAAACGAAGAATTAGGAAATGATAGGAAAGAACTACCAAATATACATATAAACATTGATGGGGTTGATATAAAGGATCCAAAAAAAGTAGCAATTCTTTTAATAACTATTATTCTAATATCGCTTCAAATATTTTCACCACAAACACACTTGGTAACATCAGTACTAACAGGAATTTCAGAAGTGCGGAAACTTTTAATATCAGTTCAATGTTCATAACTCCAACAAATGAATTAGAAGTGACTGCAACAATAAAAGGACTGAGTAATAAGAAATCCACAGGTGTAGATGAGATCTCAGATTACTTGGTAAAAAAATGTTGCAGTAACATAGTACATCCATTAACCCATATTATTAACTTGTCATTTCAAACCGGAAATTTTCCTGATCACTCAAAAATAGCTAAAGTAAAGCCACTTTATAAGAAGGGGCTTGAAACAGAAATGGGAAACTATAGACCAGTCCCACTTTTATCTGTTTTTTCTAAAATTATAGAAAAGATAATGTATACTAGGCTTACTTCATTTTTAAGAAAGCACAAATCTATAACAAACAAGCAACATGGTTTCTGTAAAGGGAAATCTACCAACACAGCTATAATGGATTTCATAGAAAGTGTTTATCAGGCTGTTGATAAGAAGCACATTAGTATAGGATTATTCCTAGATCTTTCAAAGGCCTTTGATCTAGTTGACCATGGTATATTACTAGATAAAATGGAGTTAATTGGAATACGAGGCATTGCCTATGATTGGTTTAAATCATTTCTTACCAACCGTAAACAAATGGTGGAAATTGTCCACACTCATGGAAATACCAAACTGTTTCTAAATATCTTTCCGAAGTAAACCAGATATCATATGGAGTGCCACAGGGTTCAGTTCTTGGGCCTGTATTATTTCTTATATATCAATGATTTGGGATATTATCTTAATGAAGGGGAAACAACATTTTTTGCCGATGACACAAGTATATTTTTCACAGGCAAATGAGGTTCAAATTAAGATTGATGACACTGTACACAAATTATGTGAATGGTTTGGGAGTAATAGGCTAATAATAAATAAAGATAAAACTACTGCAATTTCTTTTCATCAATCCCAAAATATAAATTTTGAATGTCCACCTATAAAGATTTACAACAAATGCATCACTTATATGGACCAAACAAGGTTTTTGGGGATTTGGCTAGACAACACACTGAAATGGAAACCACATGTTCAAGAATTAACAAAAAGATTGAGTAAAGTATGCTTTGCTTTACAAAACATCAGGAGAACACTGCAAATAGAATCAACTCGTTTGTTGTATTTTGCTCATTTTCATTCTATCTTGTTGTATGGAATAATTTTCTGGGGAAATTCATCTCATGCCACATCCATTTTTAAGCTTCAAAAACGAGCAATTAGAATAATGATGTGGGTTAGTAGAAGCACAAGTTGTAGACAGCTCTTTAAAACACTACACATACTACCATTACCGTGCCTATACATTTATGAAACATTAATGTTTGTAAAACAAAATTTACAACTGTATACAAAGAAAACACTTGTACATCCCTATAATACAAGGAACAAAGAAGACCTGTTGGTAATGCCTATTAACACTAACCTATGTAAAAATAATTTCTTCCATACTGGACTTTGTTTGTACAATTATCTGCCCAAATACCTCAAAGACTTGTCTGAGCTGAGTGCATTCCGGGGAGCTCTGCATTCCCTTTTGTCTAGTCATAACTTCTACAATGTGAACGAATTTCTAAATTATAAGACTATTTAGGGTAAAATGTGTGTTGGAGCAGAGTGTGTCTATGATATGTAATTGTTGTATGTAAAACCAAAGTTGCATTAAGCACATCTATAAGCATATTGTATTTACAAGTTAGATATGAAAGTATTGTAGCCTATAAACAAGTATCTTTGTAAATCATTTTGTTATGTATTTTATATTGTATTTAAAAATGACTTGTCCTATGTCATATGTTATGACCAACTGGAT
This sequence comes from Acheta domesticus, assembly GCA_031308135.1. Classification (NCBI taxonomy): domain Eukaryota; kingdom Metazoa; phylum Arthropoda; class Insecta; order Orthoptera; family Gryllidae; genus Acheta; species Acheta domesticus. The sequence continues at coordinate 20,985 of JAHLJT010000877.1, forward strand.
CAATAAATATCTTATCTTATCTTATCAATTTTGCGAAATGAAGGAAACCAACGAGAACTCCAGGCCTTTGGGGGGAAGCATGGCCCCTATGCCCCTCTCCTGTTTCCGCCACTGTTCACAGTTGTCATCGTCTGACATATTCTTTATTAACATATTTGTCATTTGGTGAAGATCGAAGAAATCGAAAAACCGGTACTTCAATTCCTTTATTTTGTCACGATAGCGTTTCTCATTTCCAAGCATATTTATGTATTTACGTATTTTAATATATTTACGTAATTACGTACTTCTGTATGTATATATTTATGTAGTATATAAGTATGTATGTTGATATTTATGTGTGTAGTTATTTATTTATGTTCGTATTGGTTTTATTTGTTTATTTATTTACAATATTTTGAGACAGTGCTGGATTCATCGGTGATCACTTATTCGACAGGGCAGAGCGACTCCTGGAAACCCGTCCGCAGTTGATGAGTTTTAGTGGCATCAGTCCCATCTGTAGTTTCGCCACTGGCCGCTAAGCAAAGGACGCGGCCGAGAACGCGACCTGCCGGGCAGCACGTGCGCCACCGCGATTGACGCACGCAAGCAGACAGGCAGGGGCTCGTCAGGGCACGCCAATCAGGGCGGCGGTGGACGGAACATGTCCGACACTACGACAAGGCGCGTGGCGCAGCGCGGTACAAGATCTGGAAAGCAAATTTAGTATCCATTATATCCATCGTTGGGCACAGGCTAACGAGGTTCGTGCCTCATGCCCCCATGATTAAGGGGATCCAGATGATAAAATATTATCAAACAATCCCTCTAATGAATTCTTGTTCTCTAATGGAAGGTTGAAAAGGCAATATAAAATCATCTGAATCCTAATGGAATTTTAATCCCACCTTGGAGAAAAATAAATTATATTTTTCATTTGTGTCAACTGCGTTATAAATTGCGTCCCATTATTTCTTCACCAGGTAGTCCGTAAATAATTTTATATCAACTTTAGAAAATGCTCTGCACATGTGTGTATTATTTATTGTGTCAGTGTTTATGTTCTTAGTAATTGTAAGAATTTGTGCATCGTGGTCACTGTATCCTAGATTATTCGATATTATTTCATATGTAGTTGTGGTTTTGTTAATTATAATTTGATCTAATGCTTTTTGTGGTTTAAATGTATTCCGTGTAGGTACATTCAATGAAATGTCTAAATTAAAAGAATGAGGAAAATTGAGAAATTACTCTTTTTCGTGGGATTCGCTCAGAAAATCAATATTGAAATCTCCACATACAACAATGGATTTTACTAATTTTGCTCAGAATTATTTCTAGATTTTCCAAGAAAGTGAAATAATCTGAAGCTCGCTTTGTTGGAGGTCTGTAGATGCAAAGTAAGATAATTTTGAGCGTAGTGAGATGTACTACTGTTGTTACAAAAACTTTTTCAACTGCATATAAATTGAATTCTGGCAAGATGGTAGAATCAATATCATTTCTTACGTAAATACACGAACCCCCATCTCGATCAGGTTTTTATCCAGTTTCCCTGATCCATTGAGCAAATGCTGAGATGGTCCCTTGTTTTGCTTCT